>CM075822.1:35274968-35567968 GCA_037975025.1 Excoecaria agallocha | reverse complement strand
GTGATTGAGAAATTCTACTTGTAATTTACTAACACAATTGTAACTTAATAAAAAAATAGTAAAGATTTTGGACAGAGGCATGAAATATGCACCTAATCTATAGGAGGATTTGGATTTAATTTGTAGACAACCACTTTGACAAATATAATTCTTACTTTGACAATAAAATCAATTTAGAACCTAACAATTTGGTTCAAAAAACTTGAGCCATGCGCAGGAGATGTTGTTTGAGACTGCTGAGCATCCAACACCAACCCATCATCCAAATCAATTCAACTAATCCACACTCTTCAAACAAACAGTTAACACCAAAACCTACACATTCAGACTTACTCAAATGGAACAAGGCCATCACCTCCCACATGCGCAACGGCCACTGTCAATCTGCTCTTCAGCTTTTCAACTCCATGACTCTTCGTGACACTATCTCCTATAATGCAATGATTTCTGGCTACTTATCAAATGCCCATTTCGATCTTGCAAGAGAATTGTTTGATAAAATGCTTCAAAGAGATTTGTTCTCTTGGAATTTAATGCTTCGTGGGTATGTGAGGAACAAGGATCTCACCGCTGCTCGTGCGTTATTTGACAGAATGCCTGAAAGAGATGTTGTCTCTTGGACTACATTGCTATCTGGGTATGCAGAGAACGGGTTTATTATTGAGGCAAGAGAAGTTTTTGATAAGATGCCATTCAAGGATGTAATGTCATGGACTGCATTGCTGTGTGGGTATGTGCAAAATGGGATGGTGTATGAAGCAAGAAGTATTTTTGACAGCATGCCTGAGAAGAATTCAGTTTCATGGAATGCAATGATTACGGGTTATGTACAATCTAAGAGGATGGACATTGCAAACGAACTCTTTGGGGCAATGCCAATTAAAGATATTTGTTCCTGGACCACGATGATCACAGGATACTCCGAGATTGGGGATGTTGCCCATGCTAGGAGTCTGTTTGATAGGATGCCTCAACGTAATTCAATCTCTTGGGCAGCTATGATTGCTGGATATGTTCAGAATGGTTTTATTGAAGAGGCTATGCATCTTATCATGGAAATGAAAAGAGATGGACAGAGGTTTAACAAGTCCTCGTTTGCATGTGCTTTGACTGCATGTGCCAATATTGCAGCTTTAGACTTGGGAAGGCAATTGCATGTATGGACGATTAAGGCTGGATTCCAGACTGAACTATATGTTGGAACTGCACTTCTAACAATGTATTGCAAGTGCGGGAGCATAGATGAACCACATGAAATATTCCAAGAAATTTCTGATAAGTGCTTAATATCATGGAATGCCATGATTCATGGTTATGCTAGGAACGGATTTGCTGAAGAGGCTCTGCTGGTTTTTGAGTCAATGAAGCCCACGGGTCTCAAGCCTGATGACGCCACTATGGTAATGATTAACATTTAACCTACTATTTTTCGGGCAAATTTTATGAACAAGGACAAATAATAACACAATAATATAGACCGTCAATAAACAAATGATAATGGGATTGCCTAATAAAATTTATTATAAGTTCATGGATTTTCCTAATATATCGTTATTGCTTGATTTCTAACTTCATCGATGTGCATAACATTTCTCTATCTATGAGTTACAAGTTTTTCCCATTTCGCTATTGTTCAGGTTAGTGTGTTGTCTGCTTGTGTTCATGCTGGCTTGGTGGAGAAGGGAATTCAATATTTTTATTCAATGAAACAAGAATATGGCATAACAACAAATTTACAACACTACAATTGCATGGTTGATCTTCTTGGTCGAGCCGGCCAATTGGAAGAGGCACAAAATTTAATAAGAAGCATGCCTTTTGAACCAAATGCTGCAACATGGGGCGCTTTGCTTGGTGCAAGCAGGATCCATGGCAAAGCTGAATTAGGTGTAAAAGCAGCTGAGGCCCTTTTCAAGATGGATCCCTATGATTCAAGGCACTATGTTCTTCTCTCAAAATTATATGCGGCTTCTGGAAGATGGTGTGATATTCACAATATAAGGCTGAAAATGAGGAGCAGAGGCCTGAAGAACATACTTGGGTGTAGTTGGCTTGAATTGCAAAATAAAATGCATATATTTACAGCTGGGCATTGCTTCCACCCAGAGAGGGATAAAATATATGCATTTCTAGAAGAGATGTATTTGATTATGAAGCAAGAGGGTTATTCGTCCTCGACAAGATTAGTTTTTCATGATGTTGAAGAGGAGTAGAAGGGGCATATGCTCAACTATCACAATGAGAAATTTGCTGTTCAATAAGGTGTTTTGTTCCCTTCATCGGTGTTGTAGTAATACTTGGTAAATCTTCTCTGAAAAAACTGTGGAATTTGGAAAATCTTCGGTGTTGAAACCACTCACATTGCTATACTCAGGTATCTTATATTTAGTTTTCCGTCACATAATCTTAGAAAGAATTCAAACTGTCAATTTTTAAGGTTTTTCTTGTTTCAAAGTGTCATTTCTTTTGAATATATGTAACTGAAAATTTGCATTTTTTGGATGATCGAGGCATTCCTCTGTTTCTGATTCTGATGCCCTGTTTCCATTACAGGTTATGGAAGGCAATATATGTACAGGTTGCTGCTCTTGGAGTTGATTCTTGAAATAAATATGTTGACTGTATTGTTTGCCTTTGGCTATGCAAATGGAAATGGTACTATCAAGAACTAGACCGTTAAAGCTGGTCAAGGGATCAAAGGAGTCGCTGAAGACTTCTGCCTTGGCACTACTACCTATTTTAAAACTCATCAGACAACTAATCCAAATGAACTGAAAGCTGTGTAGGGATGTGTTAAATATATTTAGCAAGCAGTTTAGTGGCTGATTATCTTACAATTCCATTAAGAAAGTGAATTGTATGGAATTTGGTAACATATCATTCAATTGTTACCATGACAGTGTCAAGAATGGAATCAATTATGAATAATCTATTATATAATTAATGATTTTCTTCTAGCTGTCGAGTATCATACTTCAAAATCAAATTGAAGGGCACCAAGATCAAGCAATGAAGACTCATATTGTTCAAATTTGTCAGTTTTGAGTTTGATCTTCTTGCAGAACAGAGAAAATTGAATGCTGTAAAATGGCTAATTATTATCTTCTTCTTCTTCTTCTTCTTCTTCTTCTTATTATTATTATTATTATTATTATTATTATTATTATTATTATTATTATTATTATTATTATTATTATTATTATTCAGAACATCTTATAACTGCAGGACTTGTTGACAAACCTAAACTAGTCAGAATTACATATACAAGATTGTATCCAATTATGATCGACATAGAATATGCTTATTTAATTTCTTGTTTTTCTCATTTCAAATTAATCCTTGAAAAAAAAAAAAAGGAAGAAGAAGTTAAACCTGTATCCTATGCAAACTTTTTAGACCTGTATCCTATGCTTGAAATGGTGAAGAGTTAAACCTATCCTATGAATGAAATGGTGAAGGGTTAAATTTGTTAGGGATGAGCATAGATCCGGTTAACCAGTTAATGAGAAAAAAATTAGCCAGTTCATTGATATTAATTTTCTAAAATCAATAACCATTAACCAGTCCGTTACATTCGGTTAATTAGTCTATCGATTTCAATTTTTTGGTTTGGTAACCAATATTTTTTAGTTAACAATTAAAATTTATAATATAAAATTATATAAAAAATTTTGATAAAATTCAATTTAATTTTAAATGTGTAAAATAATTTAATATAAAAATTATGAGATAAACATAATTCACTAGCCAAAATTCATATTCTATAAATTAATAGATAATATTATAAAATAGATTTGATATTTATTGAAAATTACTATGTTTGATTTTAAGTCAAATAAAATTTTAGTTAATATTAAATATTATAACGTAAATTCTAAAATATAAAAAAATATAATTAAATACTATTAAGTAAAATATGAACACCAATATATGATAAAAAATAACATACATAAAAGTTAATTGGATACTATATATAAATATTAATATATAATTAAAGATAATAATATAATATAAATTTAATTTAAAATATTATATAAATTTTATAGGAAAATATAAAAAATAAGGTATAAAAATAAAAATATATTTTAAAATATTATTTTATATAAATTTAAAAAAAAATAAAAAATTAACGATATGTATATATATATACAAATAAATATATGTTCGGTTTTTTTGGCACCCCTAAAACCTGCATCCTGTGCTTGAAATGAATTCAAGTTATTACATCAATTGAAAATTCCTTACGCTTTTTAGATTTTTTTCCTATTTTACCTATTAAAATTTATTTATTAACTTTACTAAAAATAAAAAAAAAATAATGATTGCATTCTTTGTAAATTTAGAAAAAATGTCCCTACGCCCTAACATTTTTTTTGGAATACTAAAAATACTATTGACTTTATTTAAAATTTAAAAAATTTATGTGGTGCCCACGAGTTGATGCTGTAACATATTTTTAATAACTCAGAATTAACAGCGGTTAATTCTGTGGACATTTTCGTACAGTTATTTTAATACCTTCTTTTTTTTTTTTTTTTTTGAAAACAAGATACCGCATTTTAAAACATTTTTCCGTTAAGAAAATGTTTTACATTTCAGGATATTTTCATTTTCTGGCCCCATACATCTGGACTGTGACTTATTTGGAACAGAATAATGAACATTTTTTAATTTAAAAAAAAGGTGGCAGGAGGTGTTTTATATGCCTAGAAAGGACCAATCCCTGCTCGAGATAGTGGGAAAGTCCTTTGGTAAAGCACCATCCTCTTGTGAAGTTCGAATGGTGGAGGAAGCAATAATTGAAGACTACAATTCAAAAGTAAGATATTGCAGAACATGATACCAATTTTCAGAAGGCAACCCGTCAATGGACCCACTTTTCCCTAATCAATGTTCTTCTTTACTTATCTGTTTGATTTTCTTTGAGTTTTCCCACTCCACCAGAACTCAATTTTCAGTCTCTACTTTCTTCTCCGTTTGTCCTTTGTCAGATTAATTCGTCTCTCTACTAAATCCCTTTCTTTCTTGCAATATGGCAGAGATTGGAGGTGTATTCTTATCTGCTTTTCTTCAGGATTTGTTCGGTCGATTGGCTTCGAGTGATGTTATTGAGTTCATCAAAGGCAGAAAGCTCAGCAATGCACTGTTGAACAAGCTGAAGATGACTACGAACAGTGTTAGTGGACTGCTCAATGATGCTGAGGAGCTGCAGATTACAAAACCAGCAGTGGAAGAATGGCTCCGAGAGCTCAAACATGTTGTTTATGATGCCAATGACTTAATGGATGATATTGCTTATGAATCTCTGCGATCAAAGCTGGAACCTCGAAAACATAAGATACATGAAATTTTCTCTTCCCGGAATCCATGTGGGGAGATCATGGATAGGAAATTAGAAGAAATCCTAGTGAGACTTCAACATATATTGGAACAGAAAGATGCCCTTGGTCTGAAAGAGAGTATTGGAGAAAAACCATTCTCTCGAAAAGAATCAACAACTTCTGTGGTAGATGAATCGGCTCCTGTGTATGGAAGGCATGAAGATAAACAAGACATAATGAAGTTGGTGCTGTCAGATGATCCAACAGGCAGAAATGTTGATGTGATTCCCATAGTGGGGATGGGGGGGTTGGGTAAAACAACTCTTGCTCAGCTTCTCTACAATGACAGCAGAGTAAGAAAGCGATTTCCTCTTAGAGCATGGATATGTGTTTCTGAAGACTATAAAGTCTCGGAGATATTCAAAGGTATTCTTGAAGAGGTCACTGGAATGAGATGTGATTCTACAACTCCAAATCAAATTGAAGTTCAGCTGCAGGAAAAACTAAAAGAGAAGAAGTTCTTTCTTGTTTTGGATGACATTTGGGATGAAAAATATGGCAATTGGGTCAGATTATCAACGCCTTTGATTTCTGGAGCAGAAGGAAGCAAGATAATTATTACTACACGCATCCAAAGAGTAGCATCAATGGTGGGCACCACTCCATCTCATTATCTGAAGGAGTTAAGTAAAGAAGACTGCTGGTCCTTGTTTGCAAAACATGCATTTGTTGATGGAAATATTGCTGCACATCCAGACTTGGAAGTGATTGGTCGTGTAATAGCCGGAAAATGTGGTGGTTTACCTCTAGCTGCAAAATCACCGGGGGGTCTTCTACGCTCCAATAAAGATGCTGAAGAATGGGAGAAAATATCAAAAAGCAGTTTCTGGGATTTGCCCAATACCGAAATCCAACCTGCTCTAAGACTTAGTTATCATTATCTTCCATCTTATCTAAAACCTTGTTTTGCTTACTGTGCATTATTTCCTAAAGACTATCTCTTTACAAAGGAGGAATTGGTTTGCTTATGGATGGTGGAGGGCTTTCTAGTTGATCGGGAAGGTAATACATGGATGCAAGATGTTGGTGATAAATACTTTGAAGATCTAATTTCAAGATCATTTTTTCAAAAATCAGCTGGTTTGACATCTTTCGTTATGCACCATCTTATGCATGATTTGGCAGAATCTGTATCCAGAGAATTTTGTTTTAGGTTGGAGGGTGATAATTTAGGCAGCATTTCTGAAAGGACTCGTCATATATCAATGCCTGAGTTTAAGTGGAAGGGGACGGTGAAAGGCCAACGGTTGCGAACTTTTCTATTCTTCAGCGACAAATGGCAGTTTGACAAAACTTTTGATAAGAAAACCATGGAATATTTATTTTCATCCCTTGGGCGCCTAAGACTGTTGTCTTTGCCTTGCCAAGATAATTTAGAAGAGGTTCCTGATTCTATTGGAAGCTTGAAGCATCTGCGTCATTTGGATCTCTCTGGAGCACCCATTAGAAGCTTACCCGAATCTGTGAATGGTTTGTATAACTTGCAATCATTAAATTTGTTTCAGTGTAAAAATCTCATCGTGCTACCAACTAAAATGGGAAGGTTAATCAACTTGTGTTCTCTGGATACTAGGGGAACGAGTTTGCAGAAAATTCCGCCTGAAATGGGTAATCTAATAGATCTCAGACTGCTAACTGATTTCATTGTAGGAAAACAGAAATGTTGTGGCATTAAAGAGCTGGGAAAGCTGAAGCATATACAGGGCGAAATTAGCATCCAAAATCTACAAAATGTTGTTGATGCTGAAGATGCTAAAGAAGCCAATATGAAGGGCAAAGAGAAACTAAAGAAGTTAAAGTTTGAGTGGGGCGGTGAAACTGACGATACGGAGCATGTTCAACAAGTACTTGAGAGGTTACAGCCTCACACTAACTTAGAATGTCTCTCTATCATTGGCTATGGGGGTAGACTCTTTCCGACTTGGGTGGGCGACTCTTCCTTCACAAATTTAGTATCCCTGGAGCTTAATGAATGTGAGAACTGTTTCCAGTTGCCACCACTTGGGCAGTTATCATCTCTGTTCCACCTCTCGATCACTGCATTTGATAATTTGAAGCTTGTTGGTCCTGAGTTTTATGGGAGCTGTCCAAACCCTTTTTATTCACTTGAAGTTTTAAAGTTTGATAGGATGCCGCATTGGTGTGAGTGGAAAGATCAAGATGGAGCTTTCCCCATCCTCCGAGAACTTTCTGTGAGGAAATGCGGCAGCTTAAAAAAGACTTTGCCTAGTTACCTTCCTTCATCAGGAAAAATACGAATTGAAGATTGCCCGGAACTACTAGTGTGCATAAATCCAACTGTTGTAGATGACTTTTTTATGAGTGTAGCAGACGATCGGGGTGGGATTAAGTTGCGAAAATCGTATACATTCTCTCTGGAAATCGATAAATGCAACTAGGTAGAGAATCTGAGAGATATAGTAAATTCTTGTCTCTCTCTCAAGTGCTTCCCGCCAGGGTCTTTCCCGAAGCTAAGAGAACTCTGTATCCATCAATGTCCAAATCTTGAATCCTTAAATTCAATTGAGGAAACAGCTATTGATCAACCTGACAGTTCCCCGACAAGCAAGGAGCAATTGGATCTTCCGTGCACTTCTTTGGAGTACGTTGAAATCAGAGATTGTCGCTCTCTCAAGTGCTTCCCGTCAAGGTCTTTCCCAAGGCTAAGAGAACTACGTATCAGTGAATGTCCAAATCTTGAATCCTTAGTTGCAATTGAGAAAACAACTATTGATCAACCTGGCAGTTCTTCGGCAAGCAAAGAGTGCGCTGATTTACCTCCAATTCAGAAACTTCACATTATTGATTGTCCGCAACTTCTCCTGCATGCTTAAGTTCCTTGGGTTCCAACCGTTCGTATAATGAAGTTCAGAGACAGCTCTCGTGATATTATGTTAAAAATGGACTGTTCTGGATTGCACTGCCTTGAGATTAGGAGATTCCTCTCAACGGACCATCCATCTGCTATTTTTAACACTTTGAAAAGAGTTGGTGTCAATGACTCTTTAATATCTTTTCTTGGCGATTCCTTTCCAGAAGGATTCCATGCTCCATATATGACTATGCTTGTGTTACTAGGGTGCTCAAATTTGGAATTGTTGCCTGATTGCATGAACTCTGTCTTTCCTTCTCTCATGGAGTTGTATGTAGTAAATTGTCCAAACCTTCGGTCGATTCCAGAAGGTGGTTTGCCATCAAGATTAGAAGTTCTTGCTATCACTAACTGCCCTCAGCTGAAGTCGGTGCCTGAATGTATGCAGTCCCACTTACCATCCCTGTGGCGATTGAGAATAGATAATTTCCAGAACTCGACTCATTCCTGAGTGGGGGTTTGCCTTCAAAACTAAAATTACTTCATCTCTCTGGATGTGACAAAGTTGTTGGCGATCTCGTGAGACGTGACTTGCAAACGCTCTCTTCTCTTAAAGGGTTTATACTTGGTGGGAACAAAGATGTGGAATCATTTCCTCGAGAGGTATTCTTTCCCTCTGGCCTTTCATCTTTACAAATCTTCGATCTTGAAAATCTCAAATCTCTGGACTATAAGGGGCTTGGATGTCTCAGCTCTCTTAGAAGATTGATAATCGAGAATTGCCCGAAGCTTCAGTCCATACCTGCAGAGGGGCTGCCTTCCTCAATTTCTGAATTATATACCTTCAGATGTCCTGTACTACAGCAAAGGTGTGAACGAGAGGTTGGGGAAGACTGGTCCAAGAATGCACATATCCCCAGAATAGACATTCGAAGGTCATTTTTACATGGTTAATGACAGCTTTCATTGAAGACCTTCAAAAATCAATTTCAAAACAGAGTTACTTTCCAAATCGACAGGTTTTTCCATCTGTCAACATTCATTTCCTGGTAGATGTCAAGTTCAATTTTGATAGCTAATGCTTGTGTATTCCTGGCAGGATTCGTGTGCCTATTTTCTTTTGCTTCCACCATTCGAGGCTTCCAGGTAGATCTGAATCAGACCCTAGTCAATCTTAAGCCAGTAATTCCTTCTTTCAATTCTTTTAATAGCTGTCAGAGATTAAAAATCTTGAGTCTTATTAAATAAACTTGATTCCAAAGGGAAAATTTTTAGGAGTTTGTTTCCCAGTGCTAATATATGTAACTGTTGTCGCTCAGTATATCCTAAAAACATAGAATTCTGAATGCTAATCCCAATTTTTCTTTCTAAAATAAGCTTGGATAACTTTCATATTAGCTGGGATTTGAATAGTTTCTGAGTTGCATATCTTAAACATTTGCGAAGGCTGTAGATTGCTTATATATCTTTTTATTTTTGAAGCCATAAGAATGTGAAGAAGGTAGACAATACAACAGTTTCCATTAATTTCAAAACAAGACCTCTTTGGAGAGCTGGAGCATGAGAGTCCAAGGCCAAAGACATGGCTGATTTTGGTGAGTGCATCGAGAGGAATCCTTGTTCTTCACTGCGGGCAGTGGTTATCTGGAATTGCATGTTTGGCTGCAACAACCGATGCCTTGTTGGTGGTGGTTTTCAGCAGAAACAAGTTTCACCAAATTCAGCAATCTTGAGTTCAACTCTGATCTATGGTTGAGATTAATTGTTTTCTTATTTGAATGGTGGAGATTGCATTTCAACACCCAGATGATGGTCTGCTTGCACTAAAAGACAAAAGTAACTGTATTTGGTGACTTCTATCATTACCTTTTTTCTCTTGTATTTTGTATGAATTGTGGTTGTGGATTGTTTGTGGTAGATTGTGATTGCTACCGTGGTTCTTATCCTTCACATTTAAGGACTTTTCCGTGTTAAAAATAGCAGTATTTTTGAATGAAGTTATGTGATTGAACTTGCAATTTTGAAGCAGCTATAGTTGTCTGATTTTCCCTTCTCATGGAGAGAATCGCTTCATCTTACCGGGCATCCTCATATTTGGCCTAAGTAAGCATCTTTCCCTTTTGGGCAGTGGTTATCTGGAATTGCATGTTTGGCTGTTGTTGGTGGTTTTCAGTAGAAACAAGTTTCACCAAATTCAGCAATCTTAAGTTCAACTCTGATCTCTGGTTTTTCATTGTTTTCTTATTTGGATGGTGGAGATTGCATTTCAATGTGAGAAGTGTGGTCCGCTTGCACAAAAAGTAACTGTATTTGGTAACTTCTGTCGTAACCTTTTTCTTCTAGTCTTTTGTATGAATTGTGCTTGCAGATTTTTTGTGGTAGATTGTGATTGCTACCACGGTTCTTATCCTTCACATTTAAGGATTTTTCCATTCTAAAAATAGCAGTGTTTTTGCATGATTGTTATGCGATTGAATTTGCAATTTTGAAGCAGCTATTGTTGTCTGATTTTCCCTTCTCAAGAAGAGAATCACTTCATCTTACCAAGCGTCCTCATATTTTGGCCTAACTAAGCATCTTTCCCTTTCGGCAGATAAAATGTTGACATCTACCTGTCTGAATGCTATGTGTATTTTTAAGGACAGGGATATCAAAGTGATTTCTCTAGCAATGGGAGACAAGACTATTGTTTCGCTATCCTTTTTCAAATTTACTGTTTGCAAGAAATGAAAAACACATTGCATCCGCTAGAATGTGTTGCTACAAATAACATGATCTATGTTGCAAAGATTAATACCAATATATCCTTTTCTAGTCCCAAGGAACGGTAATTACAATTTGGTATGAATGCATAATTTGTAGCAATTCAACTCTCCTAATCCCACCACCCACCCAGAATTCAATTTTCTGTTATGAATTAGAGAAAGAGAAGGAGATGAGAGATAGAATAGAATAGAGATAAGGAAGAAGCAGAACAGAGAAGATTTAGAGAGAAGGAAGATTGAAGGAAATCTCAAAGAGAGAGAGAAATATATATTCATCTTTTCACTTAAAGATTACATGAAATGAAATAGCATTATATAACTGCTACTATTCCTTCCCGTAATTACAGCTTATACAACTTACAAGATTCCCTCCTTAATCCATAACTAAACAGAAAAGAGAAATATCAAAAGAAATAACAGAAGAAACAAAAGAAATAAAAAAATGAAAAGCAAATGCAATTTCCCAAAGTTGCAACACGTATTATTAAGCCCCTTTATTACTGAATTGGATCTTCATTTTGGGTCTTTGTTGCGACCCTAGCAAGTATACTAGATCGACAAGTAATAAAGTGGGGTATAGTTACGACCCTCAATATCGAACCCAAGGGAAATGTGTGTGAAAACTATGAAAATTAATTTGTATGCTAAAGAATTTCCAATTTAGTTTGTATGAGCTGTTAATTTGTATAGTGCAAACTTTAAGAACTAAAATATACAATGAAGGGAAATTAATTCTAATGACAGAGAATTGAGTATGTATTTAATTCAAAAAAAAAATTAACAAGTATGAAAATATATAGATATTAAAGTGTTGCTTAGGTACACTCATCCACCCCATACCCACTGTGAATTAATTTCATCTTAAAGAATACATGAATGAATTCAGGATAACCCTCTTAACCCAAGCTTCCCATTCCGGAGCCAGCTATTTTAGTTGCTAAGCTTCCTATTCTGGAGCCAACCCAACAACTAGCCTATGTACGAGTCTAACATCCTAAGCTTGGGTTGCCTTCCCATTCCGGAGCCAAACAACCCAAATACTCATCCATTTCACTCCACACTCTAGTCCTAAAATCATAATTACTGCACATTTAGAATCCCATTCCGGAGCTGTCTAAATAATACAGCATTCATGAAAGAAAAACTGAGCAAGATTATTCATAAACTTCAATCCACTAGACTCAATACACATCCAAAGATATATGATGAACATCATTCATCCATGTATGGAAATTAACTCAATAGATTGAAAATCCATTAAATATAAATAAGTAACAGTGAAATGAACCATTCATTCATGTAAAATCAAAATATGCTCAATATTCACATTGTGAGTAGGGGATTCAAAGCTTCCCCAATCAACATAGATAACTACTCACTATCCATAATGTAAAAAATGAACAAAGTAAGAGTGAAAACTATAAAACCCATTTGAAGCTAAAGATTTGAAGTTGATGAAGCTCCTCCTCTTCTTCTCCAAACAGCACCTTGATTGTAAGTTGAAATCTTCACAACTAGAAGCTAAATCTATGACTATCTTTGTGTTCTTGAAGTAAAACTACACTAAAAGAGTGATTTTTACAAGTAAAACTCAAAAACTAAGTATGAAAAACCCATAAAATATGAAAAACTGTGTTTCTACTCTCCTAAAACTCTAAGCACGAAACCCTAGAAAAAAAACTCCCTTTAAGCAGAAAATTTTGCAGCTTTTATAGAGCTGTCCAAGAGGCCACGGCTGGGATACTTTTTGTCTCAGCCACGACAGAAGGAAAGGACACGACTGGGACAGTTTGTCTCAACCGTGGCAAGCTTTTGGATCAAAAGTGTGTTCTCAGGCTGCCATAACCACGGCTGGGACAGTTTGTCTCAGCCGCGACCTTTGATGAAATGGCGCGTTTTGAATTTTGCAATGACCACGATTGGGACAGTTTGTCTCAGTCGCGACCTTTAATGAAACGGTGAGCTATAACTCCTGGTTTGGTCACGGCTAGGACACTTTGTCTCAGTCGTGGCCATTAGTGAAACAGTGAGTTTTTCCATCTGCATTGGACACGGTTGGGACAGTTTGTCTCAGTCGTGCCTTAGCAAAATTTCTTGCAAAAAGTGAAATTTAAGACCATTAATCACCCAAAAACTTTAAATTAATCAAAATAACTAAAATAAACATAAGAAACAATAATATAGCCTTAAAACACTAAAAGCATGCAAGATGAGACACTAAAATGCATAAAATTATCCAGAAAATAAACCCTAAAAATAGGATTATCAACTATCCCACACTTAGCTTTTTGCTCGCCCTTGAGCAAACAAATCATCCACAATCTTGAAAATTCAAACTCCACATAAGAACAAGCAGATTCAGAGAGATTCTAGCAACACTTAGTAGAAGACACTCAGATGAAGAATTCAATTAAAATGACTCAAACTGATCTATACCATACAATTTCTTGTGTGTGTGTGCGAGGCTAAAATATATTTATTTTCTTTCAAAAACCAAAACTACCAGTAAATTCCAGCAATCAAGCAAACAGAGAATTACAACAATTTGGCGCTTTCAAATCAGAACAGTCATAAGCCTCTCCTTTAGCACCTGAACCACAAGGGTCATCTCCACTAAACAACTCAAAACAAAACAGGATCACCAGGGCTTACATTAAGGTTGTAATGGGGATAGGGCAAAGGTTCCAAAATTTTTTTTTGATAAGGTTAGTAAAACAGAATTAGCCACACTATCTAGAAATACAAACCACCTAACTTTCTCAAAAAAACAACTCCTTCAAAATTCATGCTCTATCATTGTAAGAAGGGAAAACTAACCTTAGGACATTAGTTGGATTCTCAAAATTTTAGGAAGCAAGATAAATGACACTTCCTATAAATGCTAGGTACCCCACACTTATTTTTTGCAACATAATAACTGAAATTTCTTTTTCTTTTATTAACAGTGAAATATTCATTCACTTACTAAAAAGGGCACCAAAAACACTAATTGTTTATCAACCTTGTCCCAAGATATTTAGAACATTTAAGCTCACTAATCCCTAAAAAAAATTCAACTTCCCTTTACTTTTGAACTGATAATCAAAAATTTATCAAACCTAACATGCAAATTTCATTACCCAACCTAGAGTGGCCAATTCCAAAGTGGGACAGACAAAGGCATTTTAGGCTGCATGGTTTAGCATCAGTTGTAATCAAGAAAAATTAAATAGTATGCTTTTAGCATACTAATTAAGCTCAAAGGGGCTAACAATGGTAGAATTTACTAAGGATAGGTCAAAAGTCATTTAAAAATTTATTACCAAAAAAGGCTGCCTGGGTCATATCCTAATCTTATCTGAGTTGAATATTCATTTCGAAGGGTGATGAGGAAGGTTCTAACTATTCCAGAATTTCTTCACTCGAATGCTTTTACTCACTGGGTTTAATTTCATAAAACTTAGCCTACTGTGCTCATTAAGTTAGAAATTGAATGGTATATAATTAATCGAGATCAATTCAAAAGAAGAACTTAGCTTCGAATCCCTCTTTGTGAATGAGCGCAAATCCAAGACCTTCTGGACAATGAAAGCAGCCCCATTCTGCCTAAAACCAATATGCATCGCATAGAGAATGGTGGCCTCGTTGGCATTAACATTTTTGAGCCCACCAAGATGGCTAAAGAAGGCCAAGGCCAAATACCGATGCATAATTCTCAATGGATGATCCCTCAGGTGATGCACCTTGGTATTCTTGGGGTTAAAATATGTAAGATCCTGGGAATCACAAATTCCCATCCAGATTTCCTGTTTGTTTAGATGAGTAATGTCCCAGGGAGTATGTTGATCGAAACCCAAGATTTCAAAAAATGCATTGAAGGTCATCTGATATAGACTACCGTCGAGCCAAAAACTCATATAGCCCGGATCATCATAACTATCCACTCCCATTCTGATATTAACTGTGCTCAAAAAATTACGGACCAAATGAGGGTATACCTTTTCATTCCGCTTGTAGAAGACTTTCTAGCCTACACCATTAAACAATCTATCCAATTCATTCTTGAAGCCCAACTCCGCCATAACTTCCATATTGAGGCGAGGGGTGGCTAGATACTCCTGCTTGCAAAAGATGGCCCATCAATTCATGAATTCTGAGGGAACCTATGCTGGAACCTTAACCTTTGAAGACCTTTGAGGGGCAGATGATGAAGCACCAGCGTCGAGATGAGATCGTTTGGGTGCCATTTCGCCTGCAACACAACAACACAACAAATAAACCTTAAAGAAAAAACAAAGCACTTGAACAGTAAAATAAAACAATTAAACTATCTAAAACAAAAGCAACAAATATAAACAAACACAAGTGGACTACTCACAAGAATACTGAAACCAAAACACAAATTAAAGTATATGCAATTGAGTTAGGGACAACTAAAAACTCAACAAACATGGCCCAAGCACATACAATTGCCTAACTTCGATATTAATCTTCTCTACCATTCGTGAAGCATAAAACATGGCAAATGTTTCTTGAGCATGAGTGTGAGGCAACCAAGGGCAAGCAACAAAGCAACTAAAGCAGAAAAATTCTTCTTGCTTCTATTGGGCAATTTATCGAACAATTGGTGTGCATATTTGTTTTGGCAACAGAAATAAGAAGTAACCCAACCTAAATGCATGAGACTCACAGAATACATGCCAAAATCATAACTGATTCAACAAATAATGTTAAAGAAGCAAGACATTGTGACAATTTAAGCAGAAAAGTTATCTTAATCTCTCTTTGGCATTTCATCGAACAAGTGGTGGGCGAAGTTCGTTTGGCAAAAAAATACACACAAGGATGCATGAAACTAACCAAGCACATGCCAACATTCATAACCATCCACAATTTCAAAGAAAAGAAGCAAGAATTCGTGACAATTAAAGAGAACAAACATGTACTTACCTCTCTTTGGTATTTCATCAATCAAGTGGTGGGCAAAGTTCGTTTGGCAACAAAATACACAGAAGGATGCATGAAACTAACCAAACACATGCCAACATTCATAACCATCCACAATTTCAAAGAAAAGAAGCAAGAATTCGTGACAATTAAAGAGAACAAAAATGTACTTACCTCTTTTTGGCATTTCATCGAACAAGTGGTGGGCGAATGCATTATGCAACAAGTAAACAACCAAGAAGGCATAAAACGAACCAAAAATAAAACACAAACAACACAACCAAGAATTACAATGAAAAAAATCAAGAACATGGGGATGGGAACACAAAATTTCAGAATTAACAAAGGAGAACAAAAAAAACAAAACTCCAACAAAACAACAAAAACCAAAAACAAAGAGAGGAGAGAAGAGAGATTTACCTGTTTCTTGAAGAGAGAGAGAGTGTGTGGATGCAAAAATGGAGAGAAAAGGCCGGAGTTAGAAAGAAAAATGTAGAGGAGAGGTGAAGAAATAAGAAAGAGGGGCAAAATTCGGTTTAAAAAAGAAACAAAATCGATAGTTATTCAAAGAGGCACGAATGGGACAGTTTGTCTCAGCCGTGCCAAGCTTAAAATCAAAACTCCCTGTTTTGATAAAATGAAAGGCACGGCTGGGACAGTTTATCTCTATCGTGTCACCCTACTGGATTCAAAACGAAACAAAAGGTACGGCCGGGACTAATTGTCTCAGTCGTGTCCCAACTAGATTTTTTTTATTTAAGTATTAAATTTTCAAATTTTTTAAATTTTAATTTTTTTTATTTGCCACGGCTGGGACTAATTGTCCAGCCATGCCTACCTTTTGGACTCCAACTAGAACATGGCACGGAGAAGGCCACGGCTGGGACTAATTGTCTCAGTCGTGCCCCTCTTCTGGATGTAAAACACACAATTGGCCACGACTGGGACATTTTGTCTCAGCCGTGGCACTCTTCTGCCTCTCAAAAAATTTTAAAGGGCCACGGCTGGGACTAATTGTCTCTACCGTGCCCAACTGAAAATTTGCCCTATTAAAAACTCTTCCTCTTCTCAAAGAAATCAACCTAACAACAACAACTAAAAACCAAACTATAGACAAAATAAACAACACTAAACATGCTAAACTTGCAAGAAATTAAAGAAAAATTGGAAAGAAAAGAAATTGAGTTCAAGGATAAGAGAAAGTTCTGAGTTTAACAAGCCGCCAACTCGACTTTCATAGCTCTCATGGATCATCTTCTAAAGTGAGGATCACTGATGCAGCCTCATACTTGAAATTGAGATATGGCTTCAATCGGTGACCATTTACTTTGAACTCTCGCCCATGACCTTCTTTCGGATGTCTAATAGTTACTGTTTTATAGCTAGAGACCTCGACAACCTTAAATGGTCCTTTACACCTTGATTTCAACTTTCCAGAAAACAACCTCAGTCTGCTATCATAAAGGAGTACCTTCATTCCTGGCACAAATTCTTTCTTGGCGACTTTAAGATCATGCCACTTCTTCGTGTTCTCCTTGTACTTCTTCACAGGTTCATAGGCCCAGAATCGAATTTCTTCCAACTCGTTTAACTGCAATGACCTACATTTTCCTGCATTCTCAAGATTAAGATTTAAGAACTTAGTAGCCCAATAAGCCTTGTGCTTCAATTCCACTAGTAGATGATAGGATTTTCCAAACACTAACCTAAAAGATGACATTCCTATTGATGTCTTAAAGACTGTCCTATATGCCCACAAAGCTTCATCTAAGTTAAGGTACCAATCCTTCCTAGATGCACTAATAGTCTTCTCCAATATGGCTTTTAACTCTCGGTTGGACACTTCAACTTGGCCATTGGCTTGGGCATGGTATGGGGTAGTGATTTTATGTCTCACTCCAAATTTTTTTAACAAGACCTTGAATTGGTGGTTAATAAAGTGCTTTCCACCATCACTAATGATGGCTCTCGGGGCTCCATAACGGGTGAATATGTTCTTCTTTAAGAATTCTAGGACAACATTTCCATCACAAGTCCTAGTACCTATAGCTTCTACCCACTTACTTGATGGAATATGACATGGCATTTATATGATGATCGTGCAGCGAAAAATTAATAAATTCGATCATACATGCCAATCAATCCATAAACAAGAATCGAAAACATGCAATTTTAGGGTTTTAAAACTTACAACTTTAGATGCACTTCAAGATTTGATTTTGATGTTGACCAGAAACCAAGAAGGATTTGTTTGCCTTAGATCTTCACCACCAATGCCAAAGGAACAACCTTTACGTCACTCCTCTCTATGTTCACACACACAATTGCAATGACGACTTAAAATTGAGATTGCTAGCTCTCAATTTAAATATTGTGTAATGGCAAAGGATTGAAGCTGCAAGATTTGATCTTGCACTTCTTTTAGTTGCTATTGCTACCCAAGAACATAAGAGAACAAGGAACAATCCTTTTCTCCTTGTGAATTCGGCCAGAAAATTTTTTAAGAGAGAGAACTAGTTTACACCATTTAGGGTTTATTTCTTTTATATTCAAAATATATCACTTGTTATTCAAAGTGATAATGCCGAAATCCACTTCCTATTTAGTAGACAAATTATTCTTAATCACTTCCTTAAAATAAGTAACATAAATTAATTCAAACTCTTTTGAATTAATTTGAAATAAATCTAAGACATTTAATCAAATAAATCACTTAATTTAAGAATTATACATGTGTCGAAATTCCCTTGATATTTATCTTGGAATTTCGGTCACTTCAATTTTTATTTAAGTGATTTAATTTGATTTAAATTCTTTTAGGCTTTAATACTCAATTAATTTAATTAATACAAGATAATTAATTAATTGAAATTAAACCTTGTGGGCTGAATTTCTCTCTCTCATGGACCAAAGTCCAATAGCAATTTTAATACCCATTACATGCATTAATTTAACTTTAATTAAAAGCCCAAATTAATGCCCAATACTTTATTTAAATATTTTAAGCCCAATACTTTGTGTGCGATCCTATAGGTCCATTTAATATTGGCAAGGAATTAATGAATTAATTCAAAGGCTATATCTATTCTCTAGCAAGATATTATAGCATTCCAAATTAAATGAAAATGTAAATAGCATTTAGTGACCTAATGCAATTTTGCATAGTCCCTTACCCATAAATATTATAATTAATATAAGGCATGGAACTAGTCATCCTTATATATATTAATTCATTTCTTGATATTTCAGTGACACTGAACTCTCAGATAAATAAAGATTACTCATTATTTCATCTCGGTATGGCCATACACTTCTCAGTTCACTGATCAAGTGGCCGATGATATTTTCTCTCTTATTGAGAAGGGTAATCCCTTCACTTCTCTCATGCTATCTAACATGAATCAATGCATACCCAAGCATACCCAACTTGTCACTCTGTTACGAGCACGTTAGGTGTATGTCAAAGTACACAGTAATTCATAAAGAGTTTCATAGAGATTTTAGGTCTAAGAACTACGATGCAAAACTTGCATATGAGAAACACTTATAACTTGTACCATGTAGTGTTCTCATGAATGGATCGAATCCAGATACCATGTTCTAAAAATGTATCTATGATCTTTGATTGACACTCTTGCCCTTATGATCCGTAAGACAGAACTCAACTTATCAGAGAGAGCATACTAGTCTTAATTCATTATTATTCCCATAACAATGACTGACTAGGGATATTTAGAATGAAGTCTCTATTGTTTCAAGGTCTTACAACCATGTGCCTCACACATGATAACTTAAACTGAAATGAACATTCTTGGATAGTTCTATCAATTGATATGTATAGGAATATAATAGATAAAACAAATGCCTCATTTATTAACTAAAGTGTTTTATTGCAATGTCTTGGGGCTAGGGCTTACACTAACATTACTCACATAATCTACTACCACTAGGATATATTCAAACCCATAAGAAATCGAAAAAGGCCCCATGAAATCTATTCCCCATAAATCAAACATTTCAACCTCAAGCATATTGGTCAATGGCATCTCATCTCTCCTAGTTATATTTTCCACCCTTTGACACCGATCACAAGTTTGAATGAACAATTTAACATCATTAAATAAGGTGGGCCAATAAAATCCAGAAGAGAGAATTTTTGATATCGTTCTATTAGGTCCATGATGCCTACCAGCTTCTCCACTGTGATAGGCTCGAATAATTTTTGCTTTCTCTTCATTGGTGATACAGCTTCTTAGCACTTGGTCAGCACAAAGACGAAAAAGGTAAGGATCATCCCAAATGTAATGCTTTGTATCGAGTTGCAGCTTCTTTCTTTGTTGCCACGTGAAGTCCTTTGTCATATAACTACCTGCGAAAAAATTTGACACATTAGCAAACCAAGGTATAGAGCTTTCACAAACAAATAATGTACAAATACGCTCATCAGGGAATAAGTCCACAATCTCCCCTTTCTCAACATGATCATGCTCCAATCTTGACAAATGATCTGCCACATGATTCTCTGCTCTCTTCTTATTTTTGATCTCCAAATCAAATTCTTGCAAGAGGAGTGCCCATCTTATCAATCTTGGCTTGGATTCCTTCTTGGCAAAGAGATGCCTTAATGCTGCATGGTCAGACCACACCACGATTTTTTCTCCAAGTAGATACGATCGAAACTTCTCAAAGGCAAATACAATAGCAAGAAGCTCCTTTTTAGTTGTGGTGTAATTAACTTGAGCTCCTGTCAAAGTGTGACTTACATAGTAAATTATACAAAATACTTTCTCTTGCCTTTGTCTGAGAACCGCTCCCACTGCAAAATCACTTGCATCACACATTAGCTCAAAGGGAAAATTCCAATCCAAAGATATGATCACCGGAGCTGAAATAAGCCTTTGCTTCAATAATTCAAAAGCCAATAAACATTCATCATTAAATTCGAAAGGAGCATCTTTCATTAACAAATTAGATAAAGGCTTTGCAATTGTTAAAAAATCTTTTCTTCGTTTTCCAAAAATACATACTCTAAATGAGGAGGAAGAGGTTTAAGTTCAGATTTCAACTCCCCCTCTTGTAAAGTATTTCTCTCTTGCTTCAGATTCTCCTCTTCGCATCCCTTCTCCACAACTGCTATCCATTTTTCTTCTACTCCATCCAACTCTTCACTCTCCAAAGAATGCATCAAGCTTAAATTCACTGGATCATTCAACAACACTTTTTCTTGCATCTCCTTTACACATTCATCAATTTTATCCATGAAATAGATCGACTCTTCTAGATCACTTGATGGATATTTTTGAGACTGTTCATATCTATCACCAATTCTTCATTGTTGAATCTAAGAATGACCTTTTGCCCATGGATATCAATTAGAGCTTTTGCAGTGTTCAGGAATGGCCTACCCACAATAAGTGGTGTCTTCCTATCCTCTTCCATCTCCATGACCACGAAATCTACAGGGAAAATAAAATTTTCCACTTTTACCAGTAAGTCCTCAATAACTCCCTTCAGCTTTCTCATTGATCTATCCGTAAGTTGAAGTCTCATTCTTGTTTTTTTGAGATCTCCTAAGTTGAGTTTCCTGCATATGAAATAAGGCATCAAGTTAATGCTGGCTCCTAGATCACATAAAGCGTTTCCAACAAAGGTTTCACCAATTTCACAAGGTAGAGTAAAGCTACCTGGATCTTTCAATTTTTCTGGGATCTTATTCATGATAATTGCACTATATTTTTTTGTGAGTTGCACAGTTTCATACCCTTCTAATTTCTTTTTGTTAGAACAAAGTTCCTTCATAAACTTAGCATAATTGGGCATGTGTGCTAGGGCTTCAGCAAAAGGCAAGTTAATATGTAATTTCTTAAACATTTCTAAAAACCTAGCCAATTGCTCATTTTTCTTCTCCTTCGTAGCTACAATAGAAAATGGCAACCTATTGATATCAAGATCCTCTATGTTTGGATTCACAATGCTCTTTCCCTTGTCATTCCTTGGAGTATCCACATCTACCTCTACTCTAGAGTTAGAAATACTTACCTTTCACATTGGTTCCTCCAAATCAGTTGATGAAGTTGGTGATTTACCTCTTTCTTCCTCTTGTGCTGCTTCCTTGCCACTTCTCAAAGTAATTGCCTTGGCCTCCTCCTTGGGATTGTGATCCACATTTGAAGGAAATGTCCCCGGTTGTCTGTTTGACATTGAAGTTGCAAGTTGACCCAATTGAGTCTCCAAATTTCTCATTGAAATATCTTGGTTTCGGTTCCATTGCTCTTGAGATTTCCATCTTGATTCTTGACTTGTCATAAATTGTTGTTGGCTATTCATGGAGCTGGCAAACATGTCTTCCAAGTTAGGCTTCTTTTTTTGAATGGGTGGTCTTGATTGGAATCCCAATGGGTGGTATGATTGAGGTTAGGAATGATTAGAGCCTTGCCTTTGATGGTGGTTCGGTGGGTAAGGTGCTTGGTAGGGATTGGTGGCTTAAGGTTGGTGAGGTTGAGCATGACTATGATAAGCATTTATGTGGTAAGGGGCTCTTTCTTGTGGTTGAGAAGGTGAAGCTTGTTGATTTCCATCCTTCCAAGAGAAATTTAGGTGATTTCTCCATCCCAGATTATATGAATTGCTGTAAGGATCATTTCTTTTAAAATCTCCTAATGCATTTACATCTCCTACAACTCCTCCTTCTTGGATAACTTGCCCACTTTCACATAGCCCTAGCCCTTGATTTACTGCAGCCACATTTTGAACTTTCAAGCCGCTCAACTCCTTCTTTACCAATTCTAGTTGGGCTTTTAGTAATGTCACTTCATCCACATTGTGTAAACCTTGTCTCCTTGGGACTGATCTAGGGGCAGTCCATTGAGAGTCATTTGCTGCCATCTCATCCAACAACTGAAAAGCATCCTTAGGTAACTTGTTCAAGAAAGATCCTGTTGATGCTGCATCCAATAATGACCTTGTTTGAGGTGTAACTCCAGCATAAAAGATGGTCATCAGTTGGTAAATTGCTATCTCATGATGCGAACAGCTTCTCAATAATCTCCTAAACGTCTCCCAGGCCTCGTGAAAAGGCTCTTTATTCATTTGATGAAAACCCATGATGCTATTTCGAATGCTTGCAGTCTTTGTTGGAGGGAAAAATCTCATTAAAAACTTTTCTTGCATCTAATCCCATGACCATATTGACTGTCGTGATAACATTTGTAGCCACTCTCTTGCTTTGCCAATCAATGTAAATGAAAACAACTTCAATCTTACTGCATCCATACTAACACCCGAAATTTGAACAGTGTCACTAACTTCCAGAAATATGTCGATATGCTGAGCTGGATCTTCTACTTCTAAACCAGAGAACTGATTCCTCTGTACCATAGTAATGGTGGCTGGCTTGAACTCAAATTACACTCCTCTCGGTAATACAATTGTTCGATGATCTTCATTCCACCTTGGCACAGCATAGTCTCTTATAGTCCTTTGCCTAGGCATTTCTTCTCTTCTTGCCCCTGGCATTTGTTCATGTCCACTCGGCACTTGTTCATTCTCAAGAGGAAACTAACAAGAGGAGGATCGTGCTCCATCTCGTTATCTCTATTAGCTCTCCTTCTTTGGTGTAGGGTCCTCTCGATTTCAGGATCAAAAGGCAGTAATTGCTCTTGTCTTGTTTTGTTCATGCACCAATTTCACCTGAAAAGAATCAAGAAAAATAAAATAAGGAAAAGAAAACACATACAAACAACAATCACAACTTACTGACAACGCCAAATTCCCCGACAACAGCGCCAAAAACTTGTTGTGACCCTAGCAAGTGCACTAGATCGACAAGTAATAAAGTGGAGTATAATTACAACCCTCAATATCGAACCCAAGGAAAATGTGTGTGAAAATTAATTTGTATGCTAAAGAATTCCCAATTTAGTTCATATGAGCTGTTAATTTGTATAGTGAAAACTTTAAGAACTAAAATATGCAATGAAGGGAAATTAATTTTAATGATAGAGAATTGAGTATGTATTTAATTCAGAAAAAAAATTAACAAGTATGAAAATATATAGATATTAAAGTGTAGCTTAGGTACACTCATCCACCCCATACCCACTGTGAATTAATTTTATCTTAAAGAATACATGAATGAATTCGGGATAACCCTCTTAACCCAAGCTTCCCATTCCAGAGCCAGTTATTCTAGTTGCTAAGTTTCTCATTCTGGAGCCAACCCAACAACTAGCATATGCACGGGTCTAACATCCTAAGCTTGGGTTACCTTCCCATTTCGGAGCCAAACAACCCAAATATTCATCCATTTCACTCCACACTCTAGTCCTAAAATCATAATTATTGCACATTTAGAATCCCATTCCAGAGCCGTCTAAATAATACACCATTCATGAAAGAAAAATTGAGCAAGATTATTCATAGACTTCAATCCACTAGACTCAATACACATCCAAAGATATATGATAAACATCATTCATCCATGTATGAAAATTAACTCAATATATTGAAAATCCATGAAATATAAATAAGTAACAGTGAAATGAACCATTCATTCATGTAAAATCAAAATATGCTCAATATTCACATTGTTAGTAAGGGATTCAAAGCTTCCTCAAGCAACAAAGATAACTACTCACTATCCATAATGTAAAAAATGAACAAAGTAAGAGTGAAAACTATAAAACCCATTTGAAGCTGAAGATTTGAAGTTGATGAAGCTCCTCATCTTCTTCTCCAAATAGCACCTTGACTGTAAGTTGAAATCTTTACAACTAAAAGCTAAATCTATGACTATCTTTGTGTTCTTAAAGTAAAACTACACTAAAAGAGTGATTTTTACAAGTAAAACTCAAAAACTAAGTATGAAAAATCCACAAAATATGAAAAACTGTGTTTCTACTCTCCTAAAACTCTAAGCACGAAACCCTAGAAAAAAACTCCCTTTAAGCAAAAAATTTTGCAGCTTTTATAGAGCTGTCAAAGAGGCCACGGTTGGGACACTTTTGTCTAAGCCGCGACAAAAGGAAAGGACACGGCTGGAACAGTTTGTCTCAGCCATGGCAAGCTTTTGGATCAAAAGTGTGTTCTCAGGCTGCCATAGCCACGGCTGGGATAGTTTGTCTTAGCCGCGACCTTTGATGAAACGGTGCATTTTGAATTCTACAATGGCCACGGCTGGGACAGTTTGTCTCAGCCGCGACCTTTAATGAAATGGTGTGCTATGACTCCTGGATTGGGCACATCTGGGACACTTTGTCTCAGTCATGGCCATTAGTGAAACGGTGAGTTTTGCCATCTGCATTGGACACGGTTGGGACAGTTTGTCTCGGCCGTGCCTTAGCAAAATTTCTTGTAAAAAGTGAAATTTAAGACCATTAATCATCCAAAAACTTTAAATTAATCAAAATAACTAAAATAAACATAAGAAACAATAATATAGCCTTAAAACACTAAAAGTATGCAAGATGAGACACTAAAACGCACAAAATTATCCAGAAAATAAACCCTAAAAATAGGATTATCAGTCTTCATTTGGCTGCCCTTCAGCTATTGATTCACTTGTTCTCTTTCATGGGCTTCCTCTGTTGGGCTAACTTCATTGGCTCTTCCCCTTTGATCGTTACAATACCCTTCCCAATAAGCCCAACCTTGTCCTCAAGGTTGGATGCAGAGCAGCCAATGTGCAATTTTATTTGTTTCCTCATCCTTCTCCATATCTCAAGCTCCATCTCTTAAAAATTAATGTGCAAGTCCAAGGCATAGTTAAAAGCAAGAAGACCAAGACTTCCTAAAATAATATTATCACCTTGTACAACTCCCATGCCTTTTCCAGATTCAATCCCAACATTATGGAAAGAATCCATCATAAAACTTGCAGGAATGAACCTGTCAGCAATGAAGCATTTCATTGTGACATTTTCAAAAACACATGTTGGCCTTAAATTTTTCTTCAAATTTTTTCCATTTTCTCGAATGTATCCATCTTATTTAGATCAAAAACACAACAATCATCATTGTTCAGCATTCGTACATTGCATATTTCATTTTTTATTTCATCATTTTTCTCTACTTTTCAGAATGTTTTTGTAACGGCCTCAACACCGGGTCAGCCGTGAACAATACTTTCCGATGGTGAATAGTGCTTTTCGGGCCCGAAAGGACACCCGAAACTCAAAAATATTTTATTGGACCATCGGAAAGTATTGGTCATAGTAAGTCCGGAGTTGAAATTTGAAGTGAAATTGAGGTCAAATGGCCTCCAAAAGTCAAAAATACTAAAAAGTTAGCGAGTCAATTTCCCTGGTAGGGAAGGTGACTTGATTTTGCGTAAACGATTAAAAATAGTAAACGAACTCCGAATATTTCCATATTTTGCATGCCTACATGAATTTTTGTGTAGAATATTTTAGTGATGAGAATGGAATTTTTCGGTGACACCGGCAGTTGTCGAATCGGACCGATAAGTTTGAATCGGACTGATAACGAACTCTGATTGAGCCAAAAATTTGCGTACTAGTTATTTTTGATGTGATAAGAGTGATGGAATTATTTTTGGAGTGATTTGATGGCTGAAAGAGATAGAATTTTAATTGGGCCTTTAGGGGCCTAAATTGGGCCTTTTAAGTTAAATGGGCAAAGCCCATTATTCTAGCCCAATTTTGGGCCCAATATGGAGGTATTTAAAGGCTGAATTTCTGGAGAAAACTCCAGATTTTTCCTGTGTCTCCTTCTTCCTTCTCCTTGGCCGAACCTCCTTCACTCTCCTCTCTCTCTCTTTTGCTTCTTAACCACTTAATATTTCTCTTAAATTCCAAGTTAGGAATTGTAGTTCCATCCCTCTAATACACTAAAATAGCTTCATTTAGTTGATTTGGGCAAAGGAAGTGAAGAAATCAAGGAAAGAAAGAAAGAGGGGTAAGTTGGAGCTTGATAATTTTAATGTTTTAAATTGATTTCTTAGTGGTTTTCCATAGATTTTTGGGTGTAGATTATGATTATGAGGTTGGTTTTTGCATTTGAGAACAAGAAAATGAAGAAATCTAAGCTTAAATGGGCTGCCTATGTAGGTGAGCAAATTGAGGGAAGTTTTTCCAAGAGTAAAGGCAAGGGAAAGGAAGCCTAGACTCCCTAATTGAAGAAAAAAATTGTAAGTGACTAATAAATCTTTACATTTTCTAAGTTTATGAATTTTTTCTTAATTATGTAATTAGGACAAAAATGTTTAAAGTTCTTAATTGATGCAAATATGTTAGGGTAAGTGTAATTAAGTGAGAGAAATGATGAATGGAAGATGTAAATGAAAGAAATAAAATTTTTAGGAAGAGGAAATGGGTTGGCCGAATTTTATAATTAGGGTATATAGTGAGAAATTGCACAAAAATAATAATTGTTAGCTTAAATTAATAGTAGAGATGAAAATTAATGTCCATGAATTTTTAGAGAATTTTTGGAATTAATTTAGGAATTTTTTAAGATTATTTATAGTGTATGTATAAAGTAAAAGTTGTGATTTATAGTGAATTAATTGATTATTTTAATGTGAAATGATAATAAATAATAAATAATGCATAAATAAATTTTATTGGCATTTATTGAAATTATTGTGATTTTATTTAGAATTTAATGTTATTATGTATATTGAAAATAAGTGAATTATTGATTAATAATTGCATAAAAATAGTGAAATTGGTTAAGTTATGTGAAATTAAATTAATGTTAACAAAAAGAAATAAAAAGTCAATTATTGAATTTTTCGGACTTGAAAAGAATTAATAACGTAATTATTTCTGTGCCCTTAGAATTAGTCTGGCAGTAAAAACTAGTTCTGGATATAGTTGGCTAGCCATAGGAATACCCTTTACCGCGGTGCAGGTCATGGCGACTTGCTTTGCTATGGGTAGGATCATTGATCTCCATAGCTTAAGTGTTAATGTGACAGTGAAAAGTGCAGTGTTCTGAGAATGGTTCCTTGGGAATCATTTCTCTTTTTAGTGGGGCCCATGAGGTCCATGTTCAGTGTATCCGGTCTGAGATTTGTTGCCGGATCTGTACTAGGGGCATAATGGTAATAAATTGAGAAATAAATGAAAAGACAATAAAAAGTAGGAAAAGAAAGTGAAAAAGGACCATAATGAAAGAAAAAGAAAGTTTAGGGGCAAAATGGTAATTTTCCCAAAAAGTGTAAAAAGATAGTAAATTAAGTGAGAATTGATTAATTAAGGGTAAAACAGTCAAATAATAGTTAAATTAATTAAAAAGTGAATTTTATGTACAACAAGGACTAAAATGTAATTTTGCTTATAATTGACAAATTAAGTGTAAAAAAATGTAAATGACTTTAGTTATCAGTTTAAAGATTATTATTAAGCCGATAATGGCAAAATTGTAATTATGTGACTAAATTGAATAACCTTATAGAAAATGTTAGGTTGTTGTTTAAAGGTGATAATAATCGAGTTTATAATTATGATTATATTTATATGATAATATTTACGAATAAAAATGGAAATGTTAGGAAATGTATCGATTGTTAGTCACCACTGAGCATATTGAGTGCTCAGCGTGTAGTTTTACTGCGCGCAGGTAAACAGGAGCTGGAGCAAGAATTCAGACTGCAGGATTTTTTTTAGATTGCTCTAGTTGTATAATTTTGGCATGTATATATGAGTACAAGTTTTACTTATGGTTATGTAATGTAAACAGAAGTTATTGTACTAAAGAGTATTGGATTGTGAACAAATGAAATGGATGGAATGAATTTATATTGTTATTATTTTTGATTGTTGTGCCTCTGAGAGGCTGTGTGGGTTGTCTGTTTTTCAGGGGGTTAGTACTATGTACAGCCGTTATATTGCAAAATTTTTATTAGGTGCATAGTAAATTGGACAGTTATAAGTTAGTGGCAAAAATTAGTTTTAATTAAATAAATATCGATAAGGTTTTTAGGTATAGAAGAAAAAAAAAATTTCCGGTCTTGGGTACGCCGGTACAGTTTAAGGAGGGATAAGGGTGTTACAGTTTTCTTCTATCTGATCACAATATTTGAAAAGTGGCAAAGAAAAATCAAGTGTGAGAGTTGATCTTACTGGCTCTGTGCACGTCTCCGCTGAACTTGAATTATCTGATGATATTTCCATTGGTTCCTCCGATTGCAACAGCAAAAACGAAAACATTTTGCACATTTTTTCTTCAAATTTCTAGATTCGCAGATCTGTTCTCATTTCATACTCTAGGATTGAAAGATCGACTGATTTGAGTTGTTCCTCTAATACCTTAATTTTTACAGCATTTTTAGCTTCAAGAATCGACCGTTCTAATACCATTTGTTATGAATTAGTGAAAGAGAAGGAGATGAGAGATAGAATAGGGATAAGGGAGAAGTAGAACAGAGAAGATTTAGAGAGAAGGAAGATTGAAGGAAATCTCATAGAGAGAGTGAGAGTCTGTATTCATTCTCAACATATGGATTATACTTAATGAAATATCATTATATAACTTCTACTATTACTTCCTGCAATTATAGCTCATACCTCTCACTCAAGATTCTTCATAACCAATTCAACAGAAAAGTAAAATACCAATGAATAATGGAACAAAACCAAATAAGCAAATGTGAATACAAAACTAATTCCTAATAGCTGGTAATTTAACTTCCATCTCTTTATTGCTGGCTGGATCGACAAGGCCTGCTTAATAAATGTCAATCCTCTTGTCCTCCTTCTTGGCCTCCTCTTCATTTGGGCTGAGTCTCTTGGGCTCTGTCTCCTTGATCATAACAATACCCTCCCCAAAAAGCCCAACCTTGTCCTCAAGGTTGGAAGCAGAGCACCCAATGTGCAGTTCTTTTCGTTTCCTCATCCTTCTCCATATCTCAAGCTCCATCTCTTTGAAATTAATGTGCAAGTCCAAGGCATAGTTAAAAGCAAGAAGACCAAGACTTCCTACAATAATATTATCACCTTATACAACTCCCATGCCTTCTCCAGATTTAGTCCCAGCATTATAGAAAGAATCCATCATAAAACTTGCAAGAATGAACCTGTCAACAATGAAGTATTTCATTGTGACATTTTCACAAACACTTGCTGGCCTTAAATTTTTCTTCAAAATTTTTTCAATTTTCTTAGATTTATCCACCATATTTAAAGCAACAACACAAAATCATCATTGTTCATCATCAATACACTGCATATTTCATTTTTTATTTCATCTTTTTTCTTTACTTGTAGAACGTTTTCTTTCATCTTATCACAACATTCGAAAAGTGGCAAAGAAAAATCAAGTGTGAGAGATGATCTTACTGGCTCTTTGCACAGCTGTAATACCCCTCAGTATACCCTAGAAGAATTATCACCAATTAATTATTATTGTTTATGTTTAATTAAGTATAATTGTGTATAGAGGGACCCAATTGCATAACTAAAGAGAAAGATTTGGGGTAAAAATAGAAATAAAGGAAAGTTAAAGGATCAATTAGTAACTTTTGTATCTATGCAACACTTGGGCCAATTAGAAGTTAGGAGAGAGGGATATTTTGATGGGGAGAGCCGGCCACCAAGGGGATTCATTCACCATTTTCATCTCCTCTCCACTCTCCTCTCTCTCATCCTCTCTCTCTCTCTCTCTAGATTTCTTTGAATTGGGATAAGGAAAAAGAGAAATATTTACTTGGTTTTTGAGTTAAGGTAACACTCTTATTCTTTGATGTGTATGATTCATAGATTAGCTTGCTGGTTTTTAATAGAGGTGTCTTATATTTATAGAAGGAGAAGCAAGCAAAGGTAAAGGAAAGGAAACTCTTCAAGGTTGAAGAAGAGGAAGCTCAAACAAGGTATGGGAACTTAGGGTTTTATATGTGTGTAAACTTTTATGAGTTGTTATGAGAGAGATCTTAAGTGCCTCTCTCATGTGTTTTGTGGATGATTATAAGCTTGGAAGTGGATTAGAGTTGATAATTTGCATGATTTGGTTAAAAACATGAAATATGTCTTAAAGATCATTTGATTAGTTTGTGTACTTTTGCTCATATCTTGAGCTATAGTTGCCCAAATGATGAAATTCCAATTGGTACAAAAACTAGACTTGTAAACCTTGATTTTGTTAGAAGAGACCAGAATCTGATTTTCACTTCATGATAGTGAAAATCGAAATTGAATTCTAACTATGGTTGTGAATGTGCCCTTATGAACAGTCTGTGGTTTTCTTGGATATCTAAAGATTTACAAGCCCTATTGAGATGATTTTTGATGTTCTGAAAACTAGAAACATAGGCCTACAACTTTGTTGAAGCACTTTGATTGAAAATGTTGTTTTACAGGTTAAAAATGGCATAGAACTCGAGACTGGAAATCGGTCTCAAGGCGGTTTAGGGCTCACAATTACCATGAATATCATAGTAACCGTGAGGTGCCTAAATTTTTAGTCCGGACCAAAAAGGATGTTTTGGATCACGGTTACCATGATTCCATAGTAACCATGATCCATTCTCGTAGCATTACTACACGGTTACTATCATTTCATAGTAACCGTGAGGTAATGAACTTTTGCTCCAGAAGCAAAATCTATGCTATCTCACGAGTACTAAGGAATTCCTAGTAACCGTGACCCGAGTACAAAACCCTACTTCACGATTACTACTATAGTGTTGGTAATCGTGAGGTAGTTCGAATTTAGTCCAGAATCAAAAGGCCTCATGGCTCACGGTTACTAAGATAGTGGTGGTAACCGTGACCCTTATTGCAAGTCATGGATCACAGTTACCAGGAATTGGTAGTAACCGTGACCTCCCCTGTATTTTGAAAACTATATGTTCTTTGATTCCTTTTGAAATATAGACTTGTCTAATCTCTTTTCAAGCTTATAAGTCATCTTAAGTTGTAATTTACAGCAAGAAACTCTCTTAAAGTTTCTATCTAATTGAAAGGTAAGTTCCATTACCTTAAAATAAAAAGTATATGAGTTACTTCTTTACAATGATAATATGTGATTGTTTCTCTACCTTGAGATAGCCTGGTATGATATTAAAGTTTGTTACATTCATTAATGTTATAGTGGAACGTGTCAATATAAAGTTCATAAGATGTGAAATGTAATGGAATTAAGCCTGCACTTAAAGACTTGGTTGTGGATAGATAGGCATGCCTATAGGGTTATAGTTGCAGCTGCTATAGTCTGACTCTTATGAGTCCACAGTTTGTCTCTATATGAGACCATAGTTCTGACCCAATGGGTCCACAGATTTAATACCTTTGGGTATTCACAGATTTGATACCTTTTGGTATCCATAGTACCCGTTATCCACTCCCACAGAAAATTGAGCAGGCAAATGAATAAGATAAATGAAGTATGTGCACAGTTGATAATTTACATTAAATGATCCATTGAATTAACAATCCTTCTTTTGTTCATGATTTCTTTACAACAATAGTCAATATATTATTCATGTATACTACAATTGCATGCTTGTGGATAATCGCTATGAGTGGTTATCAATATATATGCATATATTAGTTGTTCCCCACTAAGCTTTATAGCTTAGCACGGGTAGTTATCCGTGTAGGTTCGCAGGGTAGAACGATTGGTCAAGGACAAAGCCCACAATCTTCAAAGCCAACATTGGATTAGGAGGAGTGATTTGAAGTATGAAACTTATTTTGTGTCTTTTGGGGTAGTTAAAGATAAATTTGTATATAAAGGCATGTAATTATTAAGTTTATGTATATGATTTTCTCTAGTACGATAAAGTATAGCCTCAAATCCGTCATAATTGCTATAGTATGATTATATGTATGCCCATATATATGTGGATAGTAGATAATTCATAATGAACTGACAGGATTAATGGAATTGATAAATGTAATTAGTAACAGTAATTAGGGTTATTAAGTATAGTCCTTACAACAGCTCCGTTGAACTCGAATTATCTGATGGTATTTCCAGTGTCTCCTCCGATCGCAACAACAAGAGAGAAAAAATTTTGCACAGTTTTTCTTCAAATTTCTGGATTCGCATATCCATTCTCCTTCCATACTCTAGGATTGAAAGATCGACTGATTTGAGTCTTTCCTCCAATACCTTCATTTTTGCAACGTTTTTGGCTTCGAGAATCGACCGCTCTAATACCATTTATTATGAATTAGAGAAAGAGAAGGAGATGAGAGATAGAATAAGGATAAGAGAGAAGCAGAACATAGAAGATTTAGAGAAAAGGAAGATTGAAGGAAATCTCATAGAGAGAGTGAGAAATCTATATTCATCTTTTCACTTGAAGATTACATGGAATGAAATAGCATTATATAACTGCTACTACTCCTTCCCGTAATTACAGCTTATACAACTCACAATATTCCCTCCTCAATCCATAACTAAACAGAAAAGAGAAATATCAAAAGAAATAACAGAAGAAACAAAAGAAATAACAAAAGGGAAAGCAAATGCAATTTCCCAAAGCTGCCACCCGTATCATTAAGCCCCTTTATTACTGAACTGGATCTTCATTTTGGGTCTTCGTTTGGCTGCCCTCCAGCTGTTGATTCACTTGTTCTCTTTCATGGGCTTCCTCTGTTGGGCTGACTTCATTGGCTCTTCCCCTTGGATCGTTACACTTTCACCCAATTCCTTATGGCTTGTTGGATCATGATTTTCACTCAGCCAATTTACTACTTATTATAAATAACAGCACTCAATCACAACTTAAAGGTAGCCTTCAACCTCGCTTGCTTCAGATAATGGTGCAATTACATGATTCTTACATTTCGTGCATTATATATGATGGATTATTCTACTTTTGTGAAGCAGTGGTAGACCATTTGAAGCCACCTAGCATTGTATTGCGCGCCACCAGGCAGCCACCTGTACTTCTCGACTTGCCATTCTACACCTCAAGTCACAATGTTACATCCCCTTCTCAGGTATGTATTGTTGGAACTAAAGCACATCAACTCTAGCAGAAAGAAACCAGAGTAGAGAAACAACAGTAAAGGAAACTTATCGATTTGTCGAGGAGTGGAAGACCAATTAATATTGATGGAGACTTCGACTAATAGAATTTTAATCGTTTGAATTTGATAATTAATGTAAATGAATAAGAGAGATGCAAGTACTCTCTTATGTTACTTAACTGCCAACTTGATTCTTTTGGTACGCTTCCATTTTCGGACCAGAGAATTGAACTGTGGATAACGTTTCTTGGATGTCTGTGAGGCCTTGCTAATTATTTAATTATAGAAATAATATGAAAACTGGAGCTGTAATTCTCATCTACAATTGAAGTTATTGCTGTGAGTCGTTATCTTTTTTTTTTCCCTTATTTTTCTTTATTTATGCCTCGTCTGAGTTGTCTCTGTGCAAAATCGGTGAAAATTTTTGGTTTTAGGCAAATTATATGGATCAAGTTAACAGTGCATTGCCATCTATATATCAATCACAATCGTGCTCTCTTTTCAAAAAATTTTGCATATGTAAGTTTATTATTGGCTTGCTTAAACCAAATATAGGCATGAATGACCCGTAAACTTGCACTACAAGAAAATCTGAAAATAGCAATGGAAAAATAGCAACGGAAATTATTCCGTTGCTAAATTAGCAATGGAAATTCAATTTCGTTGCTATTTAGCAACGGAAAATAAACGTTGCTATTTCCGTTGCTAAAATTGGTTAAACTTTGTAAAATTAGTAACGGAAAAAAAATTTGTTTAGCTTTCGTTGCTAAAAGTGGAGGGAATTTCTGGCGCCATTATTTAGCAACGGATTTTGTATTCCGTTGCTAATTAAGGCGGCAAAAAATGGCGGATAAAATTTGGGAAGGAAAATAGCAACGAAATTTAAATTCCGTTGCTAATTTAGCAACCGAAATCGAATTCCATTGCTAAATTAGCAACGGAATCATAATTCCGTTGCTAAATTTCACTTTCAACAAAAAATAGCAACCGAATTAAATTCGGTTGCTATTTAGCAACGGAATATAATTTCGGTTGCTATTTTAGCAACCGAATTTAATTCGGTTGCAAAAATAGCAACGGAAAAATGATTCTGTTGCTAAATTAAGGGCATTTAAGTACTTTTACCTTTGTTAGAACTATAAATTGGAAAAACCCTAGATGAAATTATCTCTTCCCTAATTAAGGAGGCAAAAAATGGCGGATAAAATTTGGGATGGAAAATAGCAACGGAATTTAAATTCCGTTGCTAATTTAGCAACCGAAATCGAATTCCATTGCTAAATTTCACTTTCAACGAAAAATAGCAACCGAATTTATTTCGGTTGGTATTTTTCGTTGAAAGTGAAAATAGCAACGGAATTTAAATTCCGTTGCTAATTTAGCAACCGAAATCGAATTCCGTTGCTAAATTTCACTTTCAACGAAAAATAGCAACCGAATTTATTTCGGTTGGTATTTTTCGTTGAAAGTGAAAATAGCAACGGAATTTAAATTCCGTTGCTAATTTAGCAACCGAAATTGAATTCCGTTGCTAAATTTCACTTTCAGCGAAAAATAGCAACCGAATTTAATTTCGTTTGTTGGTAACTTTATGTATACATTATAATTGAATGTCACTTCCAAATACGCCATCCATGGTTTCTTGCATGTGATCTCTGATTCATTATAATTGAATGGCTGATACTGAATTTTATCAATTTGCTTGATTGGTCATATTCCTTTTTTACATATATGTTCCAATCCTTGATTTGTTAATATTTACTGCAACAAAGATCTCTTCTTTAATGGGTTCCTAAAATCATTATTCATTTCCTGAAAGGCAAATAATTAAACTTCCTATTACATTGCAAAAATAGGCATTTTTTGTTGGAAAATTCAACATGTGCTCTGCATCTAATTTCTTGAACTTATGATTTTTAGAGAAACTTGCTATGAATCCATTGTTCTCACTCATATGAGCACTATAACTTTGAATCCAGGTGATAATCACAAGCATCAGCGTAGATGGCAATCTTCTTCTCATTGGCAGCCATCAAAAGAACAAGGTACAGCTCATGGTATTTCCTTGTGTTCAGTTTCTGTTCGTTGAATTCTAAGCCATTATATACTGTGGATACTGTTTTGCTGAAGTTATCATGGATGGCAGCGTGTGCTGATATTGTGGATAGTGTTTTGCTGAATTTATTTTATGCATCATAATGTTGAATTAATTGGCTGTCCATGCCCCTTGTGGTGGATGGATTCTGAATCACTTTTATGACCATCCTTAATATAGAATTAGACATTGAAGCACCTTATTTTTATTGTATATAGGTGTGAAATAAATGTTTTAGTTGAATTATGAAGCATCATAATGTTGGTTTTCCAAATTACACTAAAACAGCTTGCTGTTTTAGTGTAATTTGTTGGTTTTCAATTTTACACTAAAACAACTTGCTATTTTGGTGTAATTTGTTGGTTTTCTATTGTAGTGATGGAATAGCGACGAAAAAACCATCACAAATTTTTTTATACTAGTTGCTGAATTTAGCAACGGAATTTGAATTCGGTTGCTAAATTTAGCAACGGAATTTGATTTCGGTTGCTAATTTTGATCAATTTACCAAATGTTAGTGGTTAGATTTAGCAACGGAATTAAATTTCCGTTGCTAAATTTAGCAACGGAATTTAATCTCCGTTGCTAAATTAGCAACAGAATAAACCTTCCGTTGCTAATAATACCAACCGCCAAATTAGCAACCGAATTTTCCGTTGCTATTTTCGGTTGCTAATTTTAATTACCAACGGAAATTTACCAAATTCGGTTGCTAATTTTCGTTGCTATTTTCAAATTTTCTTGTAGTGTTGAGAAGCATGAAAGTAATTATTGAAATATTTTCAATAGATTGTCTAAATTTAGAGCATATTCTACTAGAATTCATGTGAATTAACATATTCTTCAGTAGTTTTATTTTGAATTTCAAGTTTAAAAAAAAAGTGGGTCATGGGTAGGGGTGATCAAATTTCGGTTCAAACCGAATCAATTCGACTGATTTTTTAAATTTAATTCGGTTTTTCGTTTCGGTTTCTGTTTTGAATTTTTAAAAAATTTGGTTTTCGGTTCGTTCTTTGAAGGAAAAATCTCAGAAAAATTGAACCGAAATTCTATATAATTATATAATTTTTTGAATTTTTTAATTGAATAATTATTTTGTACATGTAAATTATCTTATTTTGAGTTGTAAATTATATGAGTGCATTTATCAAATATTAATATATATTGTTTAGGTGATAATTTGAAATTTTGACGATTAAATTGAAAATCAATTACATAAAAAAAATTTATTTAACTGTTTTGTTGTATTATTTATTATATATTTTGGAATTGTATCTTTAATTTGGACTTTTGTTTTGTACAATTTAGATATTTTTACTTTAATAAATTATGATTTATAATTTTGTATAATTTTTAAATATAATTTTTTATTTTTTTTAAAATAATTTTAATTTTTAATTTTTCAGTTAACTGAACCAAATCGACTGATAATTTTGGTTTGGTTTGAATTCAATTATTTTATAAATTCAGTTAAGTTCGGTTGATTAAAATCTTAAAAGTACGGAACAGGCCCGGCTGAACCTGCTTTAGCGGGGACCAAGCTATGGCGACGCTACTTGCTGGATCTGTGAATATTTTCTTGTAAACATGAACATGCAGCATTGCATTAGGATGCCTTCAGTTTTTGTCACTATGATACTATCATCAATTTCCAACTTAAACCTACGCTCTCATAATTACGAATAAATACGAATTTATGAACGCAATTCTAGTCGTTCCATGAATTAACAATACAAGATTAATTTCTTATCAGAAAATTTAATTTTGTTTGTAAGAAGGGTACATAAATCTGAAAGATAAATAAGTATAGTAAGTAGGGAATAGGAAGGTGAAATATCCATTCATGAATAAGCATAATTTGTACATTTACAGGCCAATCATCCTTTGCTTTATATTTTGAATATCAAGAGCTTTTGGAATTCTCTTGAACTCAAGGCTTAATACAGCAATTAATGTAGGTCAAGATCTTCTTTTTCTTCTGCACACAAATGAATAATTACAAAAAGTTGATAATCTTTTCCCTTGCTAATTTCATTGACGATTATTCAACTTAGATTCTAACATCTATATGGTCACAACAAATTTTCTTTCGTACAAATATCGCAACTTTTGAAATATTACCACTAAAGTTATTTTAGCCGGAATAACTTTGACACATTAGCTTAAAATGCCTATATGCCATTTTTCGAAAGTTTCCATACCGCTTAATGGCGTATTCACTACTTTTTTACCCAATTGACTTTATTGGTAATATTAAAAAAGTTAAATACTTCTTTTATGATAAGTTTAGTGGATACGAATGAAATTTGTATTTCTCATTTTCCAAGCAAAACCAAACATAACGATCCACACGCATTGACCAAGGGGATATGGATCATTAGTTGGTATAATTTGTTTTTTAAAACCCATTTGATAAAAATGCAGCATGAGTTATAAAATAAGAAAAATGGATCAAACTTACTGTGATAGAATCATCTTGATGAGTAGTAGCAGCAGCAGCAGCAATGAGCTCTCTTTCATTTCCAAGACTTGTATGCTTGATTTCTGCCTTATGCTGCTTCCTATTAGCCCTAGCTTTTGAAAATACCATTGAATAATTAGTAGCTCCTGGTGCCTTTGAATCCCACCCTCCAAATTGAGGAACAGACATCCATCCATTTTTCTGTCAAACAAAATAATATAAATATTATATAATAATCAAATCCAATAAATTCAGTACATGCTCTTGCTGTTTTTAATATAACCATTAAATATCTAAAATTCCGGTTGTATAGCAACAAGACAAATACATTGATCTTGTTTTGGTTAATATTCCCCTTTGGTCATCAATGCATATTAACCAATACAAGTTCAAAACTCCTTTCTACACCCAATAACAATTTGTACCAGGTTATGAATGCTTACCTCCTGCATGTCCATGGTGGGCAAGGAGAGCAAGGAGAGGGAGGCTGATGAATTTTATTATAAGAATAAATTAATATAGATCTCTATATTAAGGATTATGAAAAATTCATCATTTCTATCAGTCAAAGGTAATATATATATCTATATTTGGTTGGGGAAACAATGATTCGTTTCCCTTCCATTAGGATATTGGTTCTTGTTTTTCTTGCCAGATAGATATCTTTTGCCCTACCCAACATAATTAATTTTTTATTTATTTTGAATTAAGTAAAAAAAAAAGAGCCAAATTTAGAAAATTTGAAATTGATTTTTCAATCCTGTTGATGAGTTGACTATTGGGTGGTGATCCTCATATGGTGGCTACAGAAACTATAACGACATTTTTCTTTCAATTAAAGATTTCTTTTTTATAGATTGTTAGCCAAATTAATTTTTGGCATCTAAACTTTGAAAATTTGTGCAAGTAATCATCTCAAGTACTGGATTTCTATTCAATTGAATGCTCTAACTCTTAATTTTGTCATAATTAACCCCTCAATTTTAAGTTCTTTTTCAATTGAATATAGTTTATAGATATCTCAACTAGGAATGAGTATGGACCAATTAATCGGTACATGAGCAAAAAAATTAATCAGTTCATCAATATCGATTTTTAAAAATTATTAATCATTAACCAATTTATTACATTCGGTTAATCAGTCCATCGATTTTGATTTTTTGATTTGATTAACTAATATTTTTCGGCTAACAATTAAAATTTATAACATAAATTTGTAAATAAAAATTAGACAAAGTTCAATTAAATTTTAAATTTGCAAAGTAATTTAAAATAAAAATCACAAAAAAATATAATTCACTAGTCAAAATTCATGTTCAACAAATTAATAGCCAATATTATAAAATAGATTTAATATTTGTTGAAAATCAACATGTTTAATTTTAAATCAAATAAAATCTTGGATAATATTAAATGTTAAAACATAAACCCTAAAATATATAAAAAAAAGTAATTAAATGCTATTATATATATGATAAAAATAATATATATAAAATTTAATCGATGACTATATATAAATATTACTATATAATTAAAGAAAATGACATAATATAAATTTAGTTTCAAGTATTATATAAATTTTATAAAAAAATATAAAAAAATTAAGGTTTAACAATAAAAATATATTTTAAAATACTATTTTATGGAAGTTTTAGAGAAAAATAGAAGAAAAATGAAAAATTTTTAAAAGTATAAAAATAAAAATATATTATATATGAACCGGTTAACTATGGATTAATGGTTAATTGGTATCTAAAAATTAAATCATAACCAAAAATCTAAAATGTAAAAATTAAAAACTTTAACCAAGTGGGTTAACCATAAAAATCAATTTGATTTTACGATTAACCATATTTTCATTTTTTTTTTTGCTCACCATTATTATCAACACTATCATGAATGAATTATCAACATATTCCACAAAAAGGAATAAATAAATTAATTGCTGAGTCCGAAAATATTAAAATAACAAAAGAAAGTCTATTAATATTTCCAACTTTTATTCAATCTCTTGTTAATCCTCCAATATCTCCATTACTTCCTAAATTGGAAAAAAAAAAAACAGAAAAGAAAAACTCCGTTCTAATATTAAATCAAATTTCTAACTGAAATATGATTATAAGTATGAGAATTTCTGAATAATTTCTTATTTATACTTTTTTCTCTCTTTTTCATTATTTTAATGAATATATATGGCAAAGCGAATTAGAATATTTAAATTTTTCGTAAAAAAATTCTTTTAAAATTGTACATGTAACAATTTAGTAACAATATATATTAAAGGTGGCAAATGTTGATTTGGTAGGCCAATTCAACCCATTCAGCGAATAAAAATGTAACTCAAATTCAATTCAATTTCTATCAATAATTCATTTATTATCTAAATTATTTGATTTGTAAAATGACATGATCTATTGTGTGACTAATATGACTCAGTCCATTTATAATCCATTTATATTAGCGGTAATTTCATAATATGTTTTATATAATGTGAATATAATGGTAATATTTTTATATTTACATATGTATAATTTTTATTTTTAATGAAAAAAATTCAAAAAAATAATATCATAAAATTTTATCCATTTATGACTTATCCATCCATACAATGTTTAACAATTACTCATTTAGATCATGGCAAATTCATCATGAATTAGGAGTTAATATATATGATTGTCAGCAAATTAAATTATTTTTTAGAGAAAAATATGAGTAAAAGTAGGGGTGCTCACGGGACGGGGGCGGGACGGGGGATTGCACCCCCACTCACTGTCCCGTTGGGGTCGGGGATCCTCCGTCCTTGTCCCCGATTCTATAACGGGGAAGAAATCTCCTAAAGAAAATTGTATAGATTTGCCTTGTTCAATGTTACAGTATCAGTTTTTTAAAATACTCATGCAATCCGCAATAGAATCGCACTGCAAATTGCAAACTTCGACAAGCATAGAACCAAAAATTGATCGGTGTATGAATATTGAATATTACCTCTATGATGAACATATTTGTGGACATTAATTAATGATCCAACTGCAGACCATCACTTATCATTTTGCTATTCATTTTATTTGAAAATTTTCATATAAACTCAATCAAACTATCCTAAATCCAAAATTTTTATATATTTTTATTCCAATCTCAGCTTGATTTTAAAAATTTTTGAGATTGGTTCAAATTTTGCTTGCTTATATAGCTTATCCAGTTATTACAGTACAAAAAAAATATTTGAAAAAACTAAAAATCAAATCGAATTATTATATAGTGGAATTCAACAGTTTACAAAATTGGTAAAATAGAGATATACCGTTTTAAAATTTTTCAATTTGATTTTTGAGTTGTATTTTAAATTTGAAATTATATTTTTCAAACGTATAATTTAGATATTTGAATTGTATTTTTAATATGTATTTTTTCATTTTGAATATTTTTATTTTAGTTCTATAATTTGTAATTTTATATAATTTTTATTTTTTATGATAAAATTTAAAATTCCGTTACATATATAATTGAACCGGACCAATCAAAAATTTCAATTCAATTCAGTAATATTTGGGTTCGGTTTTAATTTGTTGAATTTTCAATAATTTGTTTTTTTCTTTGAGAAATGTCTATGGAGATGTTATATATTTACAATTAAATATAAAAATAAAATAAACTCCAATTTGCAGTTTTTCACCGCCTCTAAATATGCCGCAATTACAAAATTACCCCGCAACCCTTTGGTATTTCATCATATAAACCCTCCAAAACTAAAACCATTTCCGTCCTCTCCAGTATCATCCAACTCATAATTTGCTTAAGATTTTCCCTCTCTTTCTCGCCAGCCGCCAGCCAAACACCGCCCAAATGTCAATCAGTCTACGCAAAGGCAACACTCGGCTGCCGCCAGAGGTTAACAGAGTGCTCTACGTCCGGAACCTTCCTTTCAACATATCGAGCGAGGAGATGTACGATATTTTCGGCAAATACGGGGCGATTCGCCAAATTCGAATCGGCACAAACAAGGACACAAGAGGGACTGCCTTTGTGGTCTACGAGGATATCTACGACGCCAAAACGGCGGTGGATCACTTGTCCGGTTTCAATGTGGCGAATAGGTATCTGATTGTTTTATATTACCAGCAGGCTAAGATGAGTAAGAAGTTTGACCAGAAGAAGAAGGAGGAGGAAATTGCTAAGATGCAGGAGAAATATGGAGTTTCTACTAAAGATAAGTAATCATCCTTTAATTTGAAGGAAAACTAAGGAGTAGTTCCATATTTGAAATTAGGGCTTTCTTTTGTCCTTTTACTGCTTGCAGTGTATATGTAGATTGTATTCCTCTAATAACAATTTTATCTTGAGCTTTTTTTACTTATGAGGTTTGGATTTGAACTGCTGCTTGTGATACTATAAATTGTTGAATTACATCGTGAATTGCATCGGACGATTCATGTTACAGGAGTTGGAGAATGCGACTTGTTCTTCTTCTTTTTTCCCCCCTCCTTAGCTCCCCTCTGAATTAGACTTCAGGTTTTTTTGATTTGTTGGTTGATTTGTATTCCTCAATTGTTGACTTACAGTCTAGGGATTGGTGGGTGTTGGTGTTGGGGGTTTGGGTGGGTTGGTTGGTAAGGAGGTGGTGGTAGGAGATTCTTTTGTTACCAAATACTTTGTAATTTGTTTTGTATGAATCTCTTTTTTTGGAGGTGCAAGATTGATGAAGGTTGTGTTGTAGAGGACTTCAGACATTGCCCAACTTGATATTACTATGCTTGTGTAAGGTCTTATGATCCTTATGTTGCTTGGACTTGGAAGATTCAGTGTATGTTGTTCGGATATTCATTGGTAGGTATTGCTTCCCTTTGCAAGAGATTATGATTCTGGTTACACGATGGAAGATAATGTGTACTCCGGTTCAGCTTAGGTAGATAATTACAATTTGAGAAGATTAAACAAATGAAAAATCATGGATACATGGAACTTTCAAGTATAATAACTTTATGCATTCCATTCATTGTTCGGGAAATTAGATATTGCATTTTGGGGATGGGTTTTATAACTCTAAACTTCTGCACTTGAGTAGATTCGTTTATTTATAGGTATTGGGAATATGCAAGTTAACATGCGTATTCTGTTGAATGGATATGTTCATCATGATCTCTGGTTCGTGTTGGAAGAATATTTACTATCTTCAGTCTTTTGGCTTTATTTGATAATTAATTTGGTGACATATTAATGCTAACAGTTAGTTTGTACACTTAAGGCACGATAGTTCTGCATTTTGAGGATTTTCAGTGCTGCTTGCATGTGTATTAATAATTATAGTACAGGGGGCAGCATGCAAATAGTGTTTTGATGTTCAGATGAATTGGTTAGCTTCAGCTTGTCACATATTGAAGGCACAGTTGCTGAAGGTCTATACTCGCATTCAAAGTTGGAAGAAAGCCTTTTATGAGAGTAGTGTTTCTCTTCCTCTAAAATAAAGGAGAGAAAAATAAAGAAATAAGTAAATAAAATAGAATAATAGTCATATGGGGTTGATATGGGAAAGAATTTTCGACAGAAACTGGAAGGCCTTATCTAGGAGGAGATTGTCTGGTTCAACTTTGGGCATTCGGCAGGCTCTTGGTCCCCATGTTGTCCCCTCCACCGGATTGGCTTTAGGAACTCTTAGTTATGGGATTGAGTTAAATTAATATTCTCGTTTTCTTTCCCAAATTAAACCAGCATTTTAGCTAAAGCAGTATTTTTATGGTTTTGGCATGGGGATTTTCAGTCTTTGAAATGCCAACAACCTAATATGTTATGTCTGTTTTCCAACGTCTTCGAAATGCCAACAACCATATGTTATGTTTGTTTTTCATTTTATGTACCCAGCGGCTAACCTATTTTTCTCTCCACCTAAGACATAAATTGTATGAAAAGTTCAGTCTAGTCTGACCTCCCTATAAAATTGAAACCCCAGTATTAATGAATTCATATGAAGACATTAAAACTATGAAATGCAAGGTGAAACATATGACTGTGAGAGCTGCTGTACGCCTCTGTCAAGTTAAATAACAGGCTTTTAAACTTTCAGTACTTATTTCATATATGAATAATGTTATGATAATAATAGACAGCCATTGTCTTGTTCAGAATTTGACGTGCATAAAATCCAGGTGAATTAGATCATCAAATTGATTTTTCTTTTCTTCTCGTATGGTCTACCAAATAAATTCCATATGATCTGTATAATGAAAGATACGAGTCGTGATTTGGCCACTGATCAAATATAACTAATTGTCAGGCAATTGAAGTGAGTGTATAGTACGAATTGTTAGGCTCAGGTGGAGCCGCATGGGAATAGGGTTTACACATTTTTAGCGAGTGACAAACTTCAAAAGTGAATTGAGCAAAACGCTTCCAAATTGTTATACTTGGTCGAGTCGCCAACTCTAGCCTCGAAACCATCATGCTCACTTGAAACTTTAGGGACTAATGTAGCTCCTTTGGGAACAAAAAAGAAATATATAATGTTAAAGTTTCCTTGAGAATGAGCAGCAGCACATAAATTATGCAATTCAGTGTGTTTGAAGAGATTTGAACTGCAAATATGCATCTGCTATTGAGCAACTAAATCACACATCATACCAAATATAAATCAACTAAAGTTATTCAGAAAACAGAACTCTGAAAATGGACAGTGTACAACCACCCAAATTTCTTTTGCATGTTTACGTCCTTTACAAATCACGCATCTCCAACTTTAGCTTATCAAATTAGACATTGAATCTCCCGTAGTCCCCTCCAAAATAAATATAAGGTACGACGTGAAATTAATGAAAATCAAATTAAAGTTATTTACAAATACAGAACTCAAAATGCACAGTGCATGTGCAGCTGTCGAAATCTTTGTTGCATATTTAAATCCCTTACAATTCAGAATCCACTTTAACCACACCCTTAATTTCAATGATCCCTAACTATCCTTCCTCCAGACCAAAATAAGATAAAAAAAAAAAACTATCTATCTTTCCTTGTGTTTATAGAAATGAATATGAAAAGGCACCTTCTGTATGTGATGTCATTACCTACTCTTCTTTGACATGCATCCCTTTTCCATGTGCAAGTAAATTCCAATCTGAGATCTCTCAGATAGCACAACAATTCAGGTCTCGATGAATCGTGCGTGGAGTCTTAACTAAATCAAGCATACAACAACAGTAAGTCCCCTTTTCGTACTCAAGTCTTCTTCATGAACTTCCTAGCTTTCCTTGAGAAGTTCCTAATCACCATCCTGTCAGAGAAAGTCAGTGGAAGTTCCTCCTCCCTAGCCTCCTTTCGATCAAGCCATCCTCCGGAGCTATTCTCATCTTTTGAGTTGGGTTCACTGGATCCCTTGGATGAGTTGGCTTCTTCAGGTATATCTTTATATAAGTGTTTTAAAATGAACAGGACAGTGTCGTAATCCCTCCAGTAGTTTCTGTATGTTTTTCAAGATTCACCAATTAGAGGAACTTTAGTTGCTCAAACAAATGGACTAGCTAGTAATATACAAATAAAAACAGAGATTACACTTTAAATGAACATGACCATCACAAAATCGTGCAATAATGACATAAAAGTAATGTGTCTAAAGATAGAACCATCTGTGCAAGTATATCATTTAACTTTATGAGACTTCTGGTTCGCCATGCCCATGAACAGGGCCAACTTCTGAGAAATCCACAATGATGCTCTGGGTTCAAACAAAGCTCAACCAGAAATTAAGGTCAAGCTACTTGGAATGGCTGAAGATTACAGAAGCATAGGGAAGAATCAAAGATTCAAAGAAAATAAAATTTAGAGAAAAAAGGTGGTTTGGAAAGAAAGGATCTGGTATGCTATAATAAAAATTATAAGGGCTACCCTGCTTGAAAATATGAAGATCAGGAGAATGAAGAAAAAAGAAAAAGGGGAAGAGAGAGAGAGAGAGAAGAAAAAGGGACTGCAGGATTTACAAAGCGGGAATAGATGATGATGGAGAGAGAGAAAGAAAAAATTAGAAGAAACACAGTGAAGAGAAAATAAGAGGCAGTATCTCCCACAAAGGCTTAAATGAGAGAGCAAGAGAGACACACACAGAGAGAGAGAGATGATTCTTGGTTATGGTTTGGGTGCACATAGAGTTCTCTTGTTAGTGGTTTGTCTTTCCCATTTGTTTGTTTATTTTCCGCTCTAGTTACTCATTAATGTAAAACTCCATTGCAACTTTATATAAATAAAAAAACTAATAATGATGCATTTTATGCCCCAACATGGATGAGGTGTGCCTTTTTTGTGCCTCACAAATAAGGCTCATTCCTACCAGGAGGAGGTGCTTCGGCTGACACCTGCACCTTTAATAACTACCTGCATATTAGTCCAACTCTTAAAACATGCATCAAGATTCATGTTTTCTAGGAGCAAAAAAAATAGAACATCATTCTTTGATATCACTTACGTATGTGCTCCAATGGCTTGTAGATAAGGATGTTCAAAAGTCTTATCCTGCACATTTAACAAACTGCAATATCAGGGGCAAATGTGCAACATGAGATGACATTCACAATATACATTAAAGTTAAACATTTTACAAAAAGTAGGCAACTGGACAAATCCATCAGTTTCAATTATAAAAATCAACCTAAAAATTACAAATTTGCATTTTCCAACAGCAATTGCACATTGGTGTCATGCAAGCTGGGAGTACATGTCAGATGCTTTCCAGCTCTGGCAGCTGCGCAAATTATTTGTTCACTTTTCTACCTCTCGCCAGTAGCAAATAACAAGAGCTAAATGCTGTTGTTACCATTTTGCAATGGCATCGTAAAATGTTGTCTACTTTTATGAAATTAAACAATGATTCTAACTTCTTTCAGCAAGTCAGACCAGCTCTGGATTAAACTCTGCTGTATCCAGCCATGGCTTTCAGCCCAGCAGACAGTTATAATGAGAAAAATCAGCCAGATAATTCTTGAATCCACAATACAGTAAATCTGAGAACATAATATTCAAATGCTAGAACTCCTTTGAACCAAGTAAATGGTGGATCTCAGATCACTGCAGGAATACAAATAATTTAAAAGGAGAATATCTTAGAGGTGAAAAGTAAGCTGTCTTGCCAAGTATTTAATAAAAAAATGGGAACTCTTATATGTTATATGAATAATAAGGGAATCGACAAAGAATACCAAATGGAAACTGACAAAGTAGTTGTCTTCCTAAAATGGGAACCACCACTGAGCATCATAGTTATGTTCTAGGTTTCTGTTGAGGCATGCGCATGTCACATGTCAACTCTAGTACACCAATCAACTCCCATGTGCAGCCTCAGGCACAAACATCATACACCACCCATTTGCAGGAAACTTAAACATGAACGAATATTACGCATGCAGCAAGTTCATAAACTGGCAAGAAATAAAGAACATACTTGAAGCGTGTGATCAATTCGCCCTTCATCACTTCCAGTTAATCTCTCCATCATCAAGGAGCCATACGTCCTCTCTTCCTTATCTTGGCCATTTGTCACTTCCTCTGAAATATACAAATTCTTCCCAGTTTTTTAGAGGGACCAGAGGAATAGGGTAAATTAAGGGCAGAAAGAAGAAAATTAGATAGTAATATGGATTGAAAGCAAAGTTTCACCAGCGGTTAATTTTTACCGTCTAAGCTATCCATGCTTCTTGATTGACACACTGTAAGCACTTTAACCTGTGCAAGACCAAATAATTTAGAACTAGAAACCTTTGTTTTTTTTTTTTTTTTTTTTTTACAAATATGGGTGCAAAAGGAAACACTAATTCTAAATATCAGCCACACAATGCCTTGTCTAGCACTCACATATCATAATGCATGCACAAAATAAAAAGTTACACATGATAATAAATCCAATAGGGCCCACCTTTACAAAATTGAACTTATCCACTATAGCCTGAGAACGAGCAGCTAAATCTTCCGTAAATTCCTGCACGAAAAGGTACATGAATATCCAACAGGCGAAACATGAGGGGAAAGACGACTGAGAGATGCTTGTAGTAGTGAATGAAAAGTAATCTAAATTCATTGCAACATTAAAAAAAAAATCTTACCTGGAAACCAATATGCAACCTCTTTCCACCTCTGTGATAAGGAACAATGACTGGACGTTTGTCAATGTATTCTTTACAGACAAGTGGTTCCACTCTGTATAGAAGTCCAAATAGCTTAATTCAACCATTTTGGAGATATACTGCTACAGAGATAAAGGAGAACACACGCACATACAAATTGGCCCATCCCAGATATCTTTTTAAGAAAAAATAAGCACAGATGCAAGTAAGCTGGTATATAATATATGGTAAAAGAAGAGCAGAGAGTTAATGTTCTACACTTCTCCCAGCTTACGGAGATAATTAAACGTTCACCCAATATTGTTTGAGCCATTCCCAAAAGCAATGTGACTGCTTCAATTCCACAAATAAAGTAGAAATTAGCAATTAGGTATTAATATACAAGGGGGCAAACCTATAAGCAACAGGATCATATGGGTGAAAAATGTTGAACATTTGCCGACAACCTGGCATCTCTTCTATAATATTTTCCTCTGCCCAGTACTCTCTGCCATTGCCTGAAAAGATTCGAAAGAAAGAAAAACATAAATAAGGAGAACTAGGTTAGGATATTCAAATACAACACCAGATTAATGGCACTACTCGAGCTGGAATTATCATCAAAATTGAGAATATGAAATTGCAGCAGAAACAATAATTATAAAACAAGTTGTCTCATAACAAAGTATAAACAAGGAGAACTAGGTTAGGATATTTAAATACAAGACCAGATTAATGGCACTACTCACGCTGGAATTATCATCAAATTAAGAACATAAAATTGCAGCAGAAATGATAATTATAAAACAAATTCCGTCTCATAACACAGTATAACTCGGTGCTGGATTATGTAAAGCTCTGCCCTTTCTTCATAGCCTTTCCACATATCTGTTCTCTTTCAAGTCTTTATAATGTTCCCATCCCAATTTTACTCCTAATAGTCCCAAATGTTAATAATAGATAGAAAACAGAACTTATTTTGTTACTGATCCTTTTTAATTCTGCAAGGGTATCAATAAAAAGCAGCAAATATAGTTAGTCCAAAGACATTTTCATCTTGTCGCTTTTACCCTATATGTTTGTATCCTGACTCAGATTATTTCTTCTTCACCTCCTATGCACTATGGGTGCACAGATCTGATAAGAAATTCTATACTGACATTTGTTTGATCTGTTGTTCGATTTTGAGAATCAGTGTAATAATTTGGTGCATAATTTTGCACACTGAAGTAGCAAATTGTTATGAAAATGTAAGAATGCCAGGCGGAATCACTTCCCTAGGAAAGCTGACTCCAAAATAAGGTACTAAAGAATGTGATGTACCAACTTTACTGAGTTTTTCTAAGGATCAAATATAGATGCCTCTAAATGATTAATCAATTTATACCACTGATACTGATACCAATACTAGTGGTGATCATGATGCAAAATATTCAAAAGAAAAGTCTACAGTAAAATAACCAAAATTAATATCAATCCAAAAGAGTAACACTGATAATTATATTAAAAAAAAAATCATCTGGCTATTAAAAATGTCTACAGGATAAAATTTTCAAAGTTAACAGCAGGATAATATTGTAAACGTCCCTATTCCATGGGAATGAAATATTCCCATCCATAAGAATGGAATCCTCTATCCCATATAAATGGGAAAATGATAGCATCAACATAATAAAGAAATGCGAGGTTCAAGTGTCACATTTCCAAGCCACTTCCCCAACTGATTTAGGCAATTTCATGCATCCTTATTGGGGTATATAGGAAAAGACTATTGATGCTCACATGAACAGTGATCCACATATTAGCTCTACGGGCATTGCTAGTTGTATCAAAAGAATTTGAGGGCAGAGAGGCCAATTTCTAGTTTCTACATGGATATAAAACATTCACATTAATTGGTATACCAGAGAGGATAAAATTGCAAAAGATAAGGGGTAATTATCAATTAAAAGGTTGCTATGAAAGTTAGGATATGCATTTTGCATTATCCCATTCTAAAAGCAGTACTTTTAGGCCTTGTTGGATGAAATTGGTCATGGTATGGTATAGTATGGCATGGTATTATAATTATTGCCATATGTTTGGAAAGATGGTGCGATATGATATGATTTGATAAATTTGATAGGAAAGAAAAGTCAAATAAAAAATAAAAATAATTTGATAAAAGAAATATAAGATTAGTATATAAGGGGAGTTATTAAAATTAAACAAATGTAGTGCGGAAAAAAATTATAGAAAACCATGCAAAAGCACCAATTTGATGGTTTAAAAATTTAGACAAAACTAAACCATGAAATAACCATACCATATTGTATCCATGAGATAACTATATTCCCAAACAACCACTTGACTAATTGATAGAGAAGGGCAACATCAGGCCCATAAGTGTGAAGGCCTCTTATCCACCAAAAGGAATTTCTATCAGTAGAGGGAGCCCAACACCCTTATAAGCCACTAACTGCCTAGTCAGTTAACCGACGTGGAATCGTAACATTGTCCCCTCCCTCAACAGCCGACGTCCCGGCGGCTTGTCACCCACTGGCGGCTTCTCCCTAAGGGTTCCTCTCCTGGGTCACACCCACTTGGCGGCTTCTCCCTTTTGGGTTCCTCTCCTGGGCCACACCCACTTGGCGGCTTCTCCCCTGAGGTTCCTCTCCTGCGCCGCGGATCCGGCAGGTCGGACCACTGATAGAGAAGGGCAACATCAAGCCCATAAGTGTGAAGGCCCTTTATCCACCAAAAGAAATTTCTATCAGTGAAAGGAGCCCAACATCCTTATAAACCACTAACTGCCTAGTCAGTTAACCGATGTGGGATCGTAACACTAATACCATACAATCCCTAACTACGATCCAAATAAGGGGTTAGAGGTTATCTTTAGTAAGGTTCCAGTCACTCTAGATATACTAGTTTTTTTGTTTCCCTTGTCACTTTGTTTTGTACAGAGCAAACCTTTTTGTTCCTTTTTCTTTTGACATACTGTACATTCCCAATAAAACTTGCTTCTGCTAGCTAAAAGTGAAATGAAAAAAGGCACAGCAGCTTGATAAATTGCTGCAAAAAATTTATTATAAATTTGGTTTCTTAGATACACATTTGTGGCCTAAAAAAATAAAAAAGACATTAAGGAACCCAAAGAAAGAATTAGAAAAAAAAAAGAAAAGAAAGATGCTTTTAACTTTCATATTATGAATATTATTGGCATACATAAAAACAAACAACTTCACAGTAAAATCTTTTGACTTTCTCTTTTGAGATGGAGCTAGGGATGCTGGGGTTTAGAAAAGGGTATTCTTCCTTATGAGGCCAGAACTATACAAGGCTAACTGTAACCGACCAGAAAGCATTCAAATATTTTATATCAATATATGTTACTCCCTTAAGAAAAAATTTCATTGCTCAAAGGCCATGGTACAAATCCATAATAGATAAGAAACAAGATACCATCATTTTCCAATTAAAAAAAAAATTCATATAAAGCAAACATTTGCAGAAATGAAAAAGAAAATTTTCATAGATAACATTACAACATTTAAAATAAGACCAAAATTCAAATACATTTACAAATGAATATTACCAATTCCAATACGAACATTACGAAGTGCAAGAAAGACTCCAAGTGGTGATCCAACAGCAAAGAATGTGTCAACCTGATATCAAAGAATTTCACTCAAATTAACATTGCATAAAACATTTAAAAATGACCTCGATAGAGATCCAAAAATAGAACTTGTCCCTTTTTTTATTTCTTACTACACACACTGAAAGTTGAAATTCTCACAAAATTTTGGATCAAAGAGGCCTCAAACCACAAACATAACAGAAACTTTACAAGGGGAAATAATTTTTGCACATGCCTTGAATTCAAGTTTTGTGTATGTAATATAAGGTGTATAGCTCTTTGGAGCTTCATCACCCAGCTCTGGTGGCAACTTCTCAGAAATCGGCCTCTTTAATACGGTTGCAATTGACTCTACATCTTCATGTTAACACATCAAAATCCAAAGATCATTTGTAAGATGGTTACCTCAACAAAAATAAGAAGCAAATATGCTATGCAAGGATCACTATTACCTTGACACATCCCAACACTTGTTTCTCTATCAGCACACTGTGTTTCCAACTCCGCTATTTTAGCTTTTAGGGAATCTACCTGAGGCAGAAAACACTAGTTTTATGCATTGAAAATTTTTCTAAGTTCTAGATGAAAAGAATTACAAACCCATGGATGCAAACCTCTTCTCTTAGCAACTTAATTGCTTTATCTTTACTAGCATCATTGCAGTTTTCTCCCTCTATTTTCTCTGAACAGCTCATATTGTCACCAAATTCAGTTCCTACAGCTTCAACTAGTGGACTTTTTTCCTGAGGAAGTGTGTTATCGGAATCATTATCCAATTCATAGTCAATTTTCTTACCAGTTCCTTGCTCAGGGTCCACAGCAGATACAGGTAGTGGATCTAAATCCGATACACATGGATTGAAAACTGCAGAAACATCTTCAGCATTTAAATCAGGATGTACTGGATTCAATTTTTTGCTAGTTGTTTCTTTATCTTCAGGATCCACTTTTTCCACTGATTTATTAAGTACACTGGGGTTATTACTCTCCAGATTGGTTGAAGAATCACCCATAGAAGATTTATTATTTTCGTCATGTGGAGATCCATTCCTAGTTTTTTCCTTATAAATCCAATCCATTGGAAATGGAGAGGATAAATTCTCTTGATGGCAGAGGATGTCATAAGAGAGGACACTTCCCAAAGAGTGACCATATATAGAAACCTATACCAATATTTAACAAAATTTTAGACTATTAGGTGCAAGTTAACATACAATAGTTGGATTGGCCAAGCAAAACAGCATGCTCAACAAGCTATATGTACCTTTCCATCATAACCAGGGTTCCTCCTGAGAAACTTCAAATACAACATATTTAATTGGTTTGATACCTGCGTACAAGTAGCTATCATTCAATTCTAACCTCAAGCTGTAAATTTTTGCAAAGCAATTGGCCATTGGCTTTTTTCATGTTAAGTTGTATCTGATGAATAGCCACAATATAGTTGTAGACAGCAAAGTCATTGAATTTCTAACGTTCTAAATATTGGCAATCAAAGCACATAGATACAAAAGCATGCTTTAATAAGTTAGCATCCTATTATTTTCTTTTTTCTTAGATGATGCCAATGGTTTCTTATGGAAGCTTTATGTGGAACTTCAACAACAGGTAAAATTCCATTGCATTCTTTCATGAGAATCCTTTTCATACTTTTAGGCCAACTATTCAAAGCAGAATCAAACACTTCTACAAGTTATTAAATTTTATAGTAATCATCATAATTTTGTCAATTTTATCTAAATTGAAAAATCAGCCACAAGCTAATCCAAAATGTTCAAATCAAATAAAACAATATGATTCCAATAATATTTTATTGCAGACAACAATTGAATTTTTAAATTTTTACTTTTTTTCTCAAGCCTTTCTCCCTCATATCTCAACCCTCCAAATTGGTACTTAATAAGACAAAAATGTAAAATAAATTACATAAAGTCACCTTTTTTCAAAAAGAAAGGAACCTCCCAACCTTTAAATTTTTTTTTTCTGAAAATTACACAGACAAAAACATTTGGAGCATCTAAAATCGGAAGCAACTTTAATCATCACATTCTGTTTATATTCAGTACACTCAGATGCCATTCATGTTGGAGACTAGCACCATTAATATGTCCAAAATACAGAAGAGATTACAAGCATCTGCAGAAGTTTGTTGTTCTCTAGACGAACTGACAAATTCTTTAGAAGCAAAGAGAAGAAGCAGGATGCAGGTGGAAAGGAAGGGAAGGGGAATACAGATATAGAAGGCAAAAAAAAAGATTTTAAAAAATATCAACACTTTTTCATTCTATTCAGCAGTAATATTACTTTCTAATTTTGACAAATTATATAAAATATCAACCAAGTTTTCAATACCCAATTATCAAAAATTATGAGGATTGGATAAACTCGCAAATTCCAGCAAGGATTTGTTTACCGCATAATTTTAGCCTTCCCAAAAGAAAGCAGGAAATACAATATGTTAATTTTTTCCATGTATACATATGATTAAGATGCCAGATGGACCAAATAACCAGATAAAAAGATGCATTTGAGTAATTCAAATAGCCTAATCTGGGATAATGAAGAACAAAAAGGAAGAGATGAAATTGGAGATCAAGTACGCACTGAGTTAATAATATCTTGACAATAGATAGGGCTCATGTAGTATAATACATCATGTACTGTTGCACTCAGCATGGTACGCAAACCACGTACACCATCCAAAGTAATCTTTTCAACAGCAGTTTCACCACTAAGCTTCAAGCCCTTTCTCCACTGAAATAGAATAGAAGAAAGAATGCAATTCAGCATGCTAACAACAAGTAAGAGCAGGAAATGGAAGCAAAATCAAACAAAAAGGAAATGAAAATAGAAACATAGCAAATGAAAAGAATAGGGTAGTAACAAATAATGAAAAAGACTGTTCAATGCCAAGAAAAAAAAAATGTCCATTCTAATAGTCTCAGATTCCAATTTAGCTCTGAATTTTTTCAGAACAGTTCACACAAATAAGTTTCAATTATCCATTCCAAAAAGCAACCATACTTAAATTTTATTACCAGTGGGATCTACTGCAACCATATCTAAAATTCATAATATCACATTAGTAGGATCCCATTTTCTCCCGACAGTTTCCACAAGACCAGGTAACCAGACATAGAATTGATTTAGTTTAAATTTAAGGCTTATTTAATGGTGGAAAAGTATAACTACTTTTCAGAAATTTTCCAAGAGAACTAGAAAGTAGATTTTTTTTCCTTGCAAGTACCTTTCAAGGAATTTAGACAGCAGTTTTTTATGCTTTCTACTTTACAGCCATATGTTAGATGCTATGGTATTGTTTTATTAGTTAAAAAACATGGTAATTCAAAAGCAATTATAGCAACAACAATGTAGCTTAGCTTTGAATCCAACCAGCCAATTTTCCAAATAACATCCTAGTTCTTACATTCTTTGGCACATCATTTAACTTTTCTATTTCTATCTTTTCTTCCCCTAAACTAAACACCAAGAGATTTTTATATTAAAAGAGCCACATAACTCCAGGAAAGTTAATCCCTCTTTCTAGTTTTAATTTGTGCTTAATCTTTTAATTATATCATCACAGTCCATGTTAATTTCTTAGACATGTTGAAAAAACCTTGGATACTGGCGTGCAACAAGGACAAGCAATCTAAACAGCATTCAACAATAAAACTTTTGGTTAGCTAAGAAAATTGATAAAACAGCTATAGAAACACACAAGCTTTTCTTCATCTTATAGTTCATTCTCCAGTATTCTGGGTTATATAATGAAACAAAATGTCTCCAATTATCATAGAGGAAACTTGAAAGTGAATCAAACCATCAAAAAAATGAACATGTCTTCTAATTTTCCAAATTTATATTTTGAAAAATGGAAAGCTAGAAATGAAAAACAGAAAATATTTTGCAAAACTAAACAAGCCCCAAGAATTTTCAAATTCTAATTCAAAAATACAAAACTAGAAAAATAAGAAACAGAGCAGAAAACTACAAAATGAAAGCACAAAATCTTTTTGCAACTAAACAGTTGCCCAGAATTTTCAAATTCTCAATTTCCCAGAGTGGAAAATATACCTGATGCTTCTGCTAAAAGAACTGCACTTTTCTCGAAAAGGAGTCTCTTCCCTAAGTATCCATGGTATATTCCCAAATAAAATAACAACTTTGGCAATGTCCAGAGTTGATTAAAATCACTAAAATGAAGTAACCTACCAAACGTCTAGCAGCACAAAAAGCAAGATAATTTGTTACAAAACATTCTACCCACTTGTACAAAGTTCCCATATAAAGCAACAAACTTTGCTCCTAAACTTTTCAATGGTAAAATGGATAGCATATTCAAGTCATATCCAATTCAATTGAGCTAAAGATAAACAATGTAACACTCCATCACTATGAGGACACTGGGATTATAAAGGGGAACAGAGAGAGAAAGATGCATAAAAATGATAATAATGAGACACAGCCACTTAACAACAATCATTCACTGGAATGTTTCCGTTCAAAGTAGATAATTGACTAAACTTTGCCAAAAACACAAGCAAACATGATTCCTGTTTGTTTTATTTTCATTAAATGGAAACAAACTTTAAAAAGCATAAAACTCAATGAATAAACAGGAAATCATTTTATTATATAAGAAAATGCCTATTTTTCTTCTTGGCACTCAATGATAGTGTCTGCTATAACAAGTCAATATACAAAAGATAATGAAATATAAGAGATGCTCATTCCACTAATGGAGAATGTAAAACTGATTAAAAAGTTGACATTCATTTAATTTTTGGAAATAATCATTATTTACCTAGCATTTGAATATACCTAAATATTCCTTTGAGCAGGGGTTTCTAAAGGGGAAAAGTAGTATTTCCTTACCTGGCAAGGGATAAAAAGAACACGCTGAGCACCACGCTGGTACCCAGTAAGATGTTGTTCAGCAAGGCTTGCTGTGATATGACGAAAATTCCCAACATCATCAACCAAATTAGATTTCTCTAACCTTTGACCTATACCATGAACCATGAAGACAACATGCCGAACAGGAACCTAAATCAAAAATGCAAAACCAAATGATATCCAGTCACAAAGGTATAACTCACTACATATCAAAAAGGGCACCTAAATGCGGGGAAAATCAGCATGGGTTAACAAAGATGAACATAGAAAGAGCAAAGGAAAGAAAAGATAGCAAATGTAAATGAATTATCAGCAGCCAGGTTAAGCATGGGTGCCTACTTTTAGAAACAAAAAATTATTTCCCCTTCAAATATTTTATCATCTCAACTTAAAATAAGTGATAGACTCCTAATCCAATTATGCACAATATAATATCAATCCAAGGGAAAAATCAATCAGCACAGTGGCCTCAATGCAACCCAGTCTAATTGAGAGAACAAAAGAATACAGCATTAAGGATTGCCTAAGCAATGAAAACTATTCTTATCCATGGAAGCCATGTAGCCTCTAAATCACTGTTGTAAATTATTCAAATGACGCAAAATAAAGAAATAAAAGGCAGCACAGAAAATGCGAAAGATTTAGAATAGAATGATAATTAAAAAGAACCTTATGATCATTGTTCTTTTAGTCAAAATCTTCTGGGTCAAACAACAAATTGTTGTTCTCCAGATATCAATTAAAACTATTGAAAATACCAAGAAATAGAAAATTTAAATTGAATTTTGTGTTCCAAAACAAAAAGAGAGACGAAAGTAAAATATAAAATTCAAGCAATGAAGCCATTCCCTTGGCAATTAAGGGTCTTTACTTTTCTCTATATCAAAAAGAAAATGAAGAAGCTAAAATTTCAGTACTAGAATGCTTAATAAAATCAGATATACATTATATAACAATAGTTATATACTTTAAAAAAGAAAAAGAAGCATAAAACAGAATCAGACACTCACACCTGTGAACAGTAATCATCCATCTCTTCCTCCTTCTCCTGTCGAAGCTCATCCTAAATAAAAGAAAACAGCCATCAACATGAGTAACAGTTTTCAATCCATATTAAAAATAAGTGAACATACAGATCATTTCATTTGCAAAAACTGAAATATATATATATATATATATATATATATATATATATATATATATATATTGTAGCTTGGTTTCTGCTGTAACAGAATAAAAAATGATAAAGACAAACCTGGGTCAGTTTTGTTGATTGTGATGCCGAGTACCCACGTCTTAACTTAATCCCATTTCCACCTATGCTAATGATGCTAGAAAACCCAGAAGCATCAACATTAAGCCAAGCGTCCCAAGTGTTATCTTCTCCTGTAAAAAGTGCATAAAGTCCCTGCATTTACAGCCCATCATATGTTGATGTGCATCATATATCAATACATCATATGATAATATATGAAGGATGAAATCTCCTTTTTTATAGCATGATATACTCACTGGAGTAGATCCTTGCAGATCAACTCGAGCAGCAAAAAGCCCAGAAGGCTGAAATGTCCTCCGATGCCAAACCTGAAGCCCAATCCAATGTTAAAGACATGGAAAGCAAGAAATGTGGTAATTAAAAATTATAATATGCACTAAAAAAATGAATCTTTACAAAACAGAAACTTAATTCTGTAGGTTTCAAGATAACCATGTCTTCTCAAGCACATTTCCAAAGTTTATGGCACTTTCAAACTAAAGTTACTGGAAACACAATAATTTCCTGACAAGATCAAGGAACATATCATTTGCCGAACAAAATTATCTAAGAAAAATTTGGTAGCACTGAGCAAACCTTCCTGCGATACGCTGTCTCTAATTGTTCAGCAACATCTTCACGAAGAGGCAGCCAATCAAGACCCCCTTTACGAGCAAACCAGTGGCCCCTTAATACACGCCGATTTTCTCCATTCCAATAAACTGGAAAACAATGTCTCTTCACTAGATCCACCTTCATATTTAAAAAAAAAAAAAAAGATAAAAATCTAATTGAATATCAACGTTGCACTCAAAATTTTACATTAAGCTACAGAAAACAATGCATTTACCTGAGACAGCAAACAATAAGGGAATATAAATAAATGTGCAAGTATACTACATATCTAAATTTAAGAAAAACTATTAGGACGAGATACATCATTTTTCTCATTACACGCAAGAACAAAAGAGAAAAGATGCCACCATTAAAAGAAGAGGTTGCATAGTCAGATAACTTGATTTTAAGTGAAATAGAGAATATGCAAATGCATCTCAAAGCTCCTGGTAATAATGTCAAAGTGAGTCCAGCAAGATCAACAGCAATTTGGTATGCTGATAGATTAGATATTTTGGAATCGGTAATATCTTCCTTCTAGTGACCTTAATGTATGAAGCTTAAAGAGAAAAACCACAATTACAATGATTTAACATCCACCATATGATCCTACAAAAATTAGAGAGAGAGAAAGAGAAGCAAATACGACCAACATGGAAACCACGAACATCATTTCATCGAAGATTTGTAACATTGATATATAATACTTCTTAAGCATTTGTCGACTGACATCATTACACCTTGCACAACTCCAAGCATCCTTTTGTCACCCAATTCATAAGAAGACCCTCAAAGTATATCTTCAGAAACCTCCAGGATCAATGGCAAATCACATTCATCAGTAATAGCAAAAATTTTGTCTACAAATGGCCATTAGTTACAGCTCAGTGAAAGCACAAGTATTATTTATCAAACCCTTTTATCTTCAACTTACAACAAAACCATCAGTATCTACAGTTTAACTATTGCCAAGAAAACAAACATATTTATTCTCCCCATCTGTGAAAACAAATTGCAATTCAAGCTCTATATCCTAAAGAGAAATACTAATTTCTATTACAAACAACTAGTCCTTAATGGTCCCTACTAAAGCTTCGCATTATTTCTGAAAGTGTAAAAGCCTTCATTCAGTGCTAAACAAAGTTGAGTTACATTGCCAGTGAGACATAAAATTAGACAGGGAAACTAGTCAAGCAGCACCATATTTTCTCCTTTCAATGTATTGACTAAATGAGCAGTTAGCAAACAGAGAAAAAGAAGAGGATTACAATGGGGAGGATAGGTGCCATACCCTAAATAAAACAAAAGATAAGACACAAATTAGTGCAATAGAACCTCAAATCAGAATACATTTCAGTAGCAAACACCCTTATCCAATGTATAGACTCATTAGAAGTCAAAAAGGCATACATCAACGTTTATAATGGCAAAATTCCTAAAACATCTAGGATAATGCTCTCTAGACAAATCTTAAAAATCCATACCCAGGAGCCTCAGCAAAATAATTTCATCTAACAGATAGCCCAAATCTTGAACAACAATCAAGATTGAACTGAAAATGTAATGGGAAATTGGACAGCAAGGTTCTTTATTCTTGTTAGTACAATTTTCACAAAGTTAAAGAACATGTAGAAACATGTCATCCCCATGGTACAACAAACATAAAATTTAGGAAATGCCACATCTCTCTCTTTGAAATAATGTAAATTTAGAAGAGACAATCATCATGCTTAGGAAATACTGAGAACATGTAATTTCTTTCACCTACAAAAATGTCCCAAGTCCTTGAACTATAATTTTACTTCATATGATCTCCTTAGGTTAAGAGAAAAAGCATGTCAATACCAAGAGAACATCGCTCATCCTCTCTGACAGGAATTCATGTAACAATATTCATCATTTCCAGAAAAAGCCAAAACTTTGTTGAATGCTCCCCACGCCCACAATGAGTGAGGTGCATTCAATAAGTTATAATAAGAGCATCTAGATTGCATACTGTTCAAAAGTGTAAAATCTGGCAATTGACTACAAACAGACCTGCTTTGTTTCCAAGTATATTCTATTATGCAAAAGAATTTAAGGAAGAAAGTTACACTCTCTGAAACACTATTACAGAAAACAAATCTAAACATTAAAAAGCCAAAAACATCACAAAGACAGGGATTACGTGGGCCCTATCAAGATCCCTTGCTCCCTCCTTTTCCCACTAACTGGATTTTCCTTCAACTTTTGTAAATCTTTCTATGTTTGTCCCAAACTGATGGATGTCATGAATCCTTATTCAACACTAAATTTAATTTCTAGGCAAAACAATCATTGTCCTCTGAAAGAACTCAAGCCAAACAAAAGTTTCTTACCTTCAAGAGCAGTTCTCAAATTTTTTTCTCAGAAAAAGAATTAATGTCTTTTGGTTCCTTTTTTATTCCTTTATCTACAAGTTAATCTTCAAATACTGATCAGTTTTCAGAATGGCAAAATATAGCATCAAAATGGGACCCAAAAGAATAGTAACTAAGCAATTACTCTAGCAGAAACAAGGAAAAAAAAGATAGGGCCTACCTCATAGAGTCCTCCCTTTACAGGTACTCCAACTCTCTCTTCTTCCACATCGTACAATTCAATTTCTTGAACACCCTCCGGAGAATATGCACTTTTTTGCATATCCAACTTCTTACTTGGTACACGTTGAACCCTAGGACCCTCACTACACTCTGCATATTCTCTCCACCAACTAGTGAGCAATTCTTCTTCTCTCTGCATTAGAATAAAGATTGCATAAGTCAGAATGTCCCACTTAACACTTTGATGAACAAAATATAAGTCACAAGAACTATTACATTCAATATCAACGCATTCAATAGCAACATATTGCAGTAGACGCTAAATACTACATCTATACACCATAAAATGCCAACATAAGCACACTAAAAATTGTTTAAAATTCGAGAAAAGGTAAAAAAGTGTTATATGCACATTGCAGCCAAAGATGCAAAAAAAATGGCATAGTTTACAAATATAGCCAATAAGAGTTTTCAAACCTGACCTGCAAGAAAGATGCCTCTATTGCAAGAGAATCTCTCATGCCAAAACGAAAATAGTCACCCTTCCCTACTATCTCAGAGCGAGGGACAGAAGCAGCTAACTCTGTAAAAACACCAAAATTCGCAAAATGACCTTCTCCTTTTCCTTTGTCACCAAGTATATATAGGCTTTTCAGGATAAATTAAGAACAACAAAGAAAGCAAAAAATTTCAACTGATAGTGGCATTTCAGTGAGCAGCTATCTGTTAATATTAATAACAAATAAACTTAAATTGCTCCAATAATAAAATGCTGTCCACATGAATAGCTCTAAAATTTCAAAAATATCCATATAACTTCAGGTAAACTGAAAAATGCAGCACGGTATAATACACTAAACTGAACAAAAAACCAAGCTTACCATTCTCGTCTAAAGGCACCTTACAGAAATACCATCGAACATCACTACCATCAGAGGGACTGGTAGTTTGTGCAAGGTATTTCTGGCGACCCTTGCAATGCTCTATCACATCCTCCAATCTTGCAATGTTTGAAGGCGTATTCTTCAGCAAATCAGGAGATATCTCCTCTGAAATCCCTGTTGCTTTGGAATCCACCATTTCAAGCAGTTCCAAAGCGACTTATTATATGGGTAATTTTCAATATGGCCTAAGAATCAAGACCTGTTCAAATCAAAAGGCAAAAAGTTTTCCTCACTATCAAAATTGTTACAAAGAGCAAGCAATATAGTACGGTGGTTTAGCAAAATATTGCATGTAATCTAAAGTACAACAAATTAGCTTCCAGCTCACCAAATAAACCTAAAGCCGTTTCCAGCTTACCAAATAAGCTAACCCCAACTTTCAGCAAATATTAGTTCATGAAATTGTCACATTACGATAATATAAATAGCAGAGTTATTTGCAGTCGTATCTGGTTCGTGATATTTTCTTCTGCTTACAGATAATAAGGGATCCAATGGCCTAAATAGCATGATGACAAGAAAAGAAGACATACAGAATTTGAAAGCTCAGAGTTTTCAAGAAAATGGTGCAAAATTACACAACGAACTTTAGTATTCATTAAAATGTGAAGCCCGGAATTGGCAATAACTTGCTACAGTAGAAGATACAAAAGCAGTTGAATCTCCACTTCACCACATTACACATTTCTTAATCTGACGTGGAGATCTTGAATCTCCTCCTCATATATATAATTCACACACATATGATGACACAGATAGAATAAGAAATGCAAAACCAACAGAGAAATGAAGTAACTAGAACGCAAGTCTGAAGGGAAGAGAATATTAGAAAGAACAATTGAAGAATTTAAATACCTAAGTCGAACAGTTGTGGCGTGTGAATAACTTGAGGAAAGACACGATCAGCTGAACGGAGACGGTGAAGGCACGAGAAGCTGCTGCCAGCTTATGGTACCGCACGGCCTTGAACGGTGCCTGCCAGGCAGCGAATGGAATAACGACGACCGACTCTGTGAGTCGGTTAACGAGAAGCCTGATCGTGAAGGAATTGAGGAAGAGTAAAGAAGTGCGCTCAGAATCTGAAAATTGGGAAGGTTTTCGTTTGCATATTTTTTTCTCACTTTTATCAGCTTATGAAATTAAAATTAAAATTTAAAAAATTAAATAAATTGAATTATTCTTTTTTATTTCATAAATTAAATTATATTAGTAAAAAAATAATAATCATTTACAAAAATAATAATAAAAAGAAAATAATATTCTTCTCTACTGCCGTTGCGATTGTGATTCAGTTTGAAGGTTTGTGTGGTTAGTATTTTTCTTTTCACATTTTATTTTATTTTTTATTTTAATGTTATATAAAATAATTAAAGAAAAAATAAGGAGAATTTTAGGATTTTTTTGAAACAAAGGAGAATTTTAGGATAAATATTTCTTAATTATATAAACATCCACTAATTCTTCATAACGACCATTCTTTAAAAAAAAGACAAACCCACCGTTCATGTTTTCTTTTGCTGGAGGAAAAGACCGTTAGTTATATTTGCTATTGTTAGATATGGCGTAAGTTTTTTTTTGGGGGGGGGGGGGGGGGGGGGGAATTTTTTTTATAAATAATGTGTTCCAAAATTTTATTTGACAAATTAAGGTATTCTGAAGAATATTTATAAAAATGGAATTGGTTTAGATTTTGCAAAAACGTATTGCGGAATCTAATATGCAGGAACTACTTAGCACGGCTGAATTTATATAAAAGTCACAACACTTGGTTGCTGGATGTCAATATTAGTCTGATCCTACAAGAATCAGCTCCGATATATAGTGTACTTTGATAATATTTTCAGGAGGTATCTGTCTTAAAAATAGGATACAGACAAATTTTCTACCATATTGCAAATACTGAGCTATTGGACGCCTTTTGATAAACAAACCCATCAAAATTTCGATATCTTACTGTGTGATAATTGTTTCGCCGATTAGAAGGTTAAAAGTGTGTGTCTCCAACCTTTATCTCTCTACAAGTATAGTCATCATATTGATATCGACATGCATTATTCCAATTTAAAAACACTTCGTGAAATCTTGCCAATCTCAAATATGATATAGTTATGATGGTTTTTTTGTTTTGGTGCAAATTTAAAAAATATTTAGAAAATAGATGCTACAAGAATTTTATTTAGAAAAATAGGATGTTAAAAAATGACATATTAGATTATCATTTTCTGACAAACGAGTCCCACAATTTTTAGGTGAAAAGTTGCATAAAAAAGGGCAAGCAAGCATGCGATTTTTAACTGTGCTCCAAACGACGCCATTCCGGCAAGGCAGAGAAGGCGCTAAAAAACTATATAAGCAGCTGTCGTTTTCTATAAGGAAAAATGGCATTGTTTTGCTATGGGAGAAGTGGCAGATTTCAAGAATTCAAATGAGATCCATCTGACGAAAAACGACACATATAGTTGCTATTTTCTGTATAAAATTTTTAAAAATCGTGTCATACTGGCGCACGGAATTTACTGTGCGTTTTGCAACAGAAACACAGGATTTACAATTTTTTTAACCATGAAAAGCAAAAATATAATGGGACTAAACTCTTACTTCTTTGCCATTTTACTTCCTTCTCTAGTTTCTCTCATTTCATTGCCTTCTCTCAATTTTTTGTCATTCTCTATTCCTAATTTATAATTTTGCATTCTAAATTCTATTACACTAGTTGTAAATTGTAATTTTGTTGAAATCTTTATAGAAGATTTGATTGAAGATTAAAAAAAAGGTAATTTTTGTGAGTATATTTTAAATTAATTTTTTTAATCACATCTTAATTATTGATTAAAGTTATTATTTTTTATTTTAATATTGTAGGTGCTATAAAATCTGTAATATAATTTTGTCAATATTTGTAAAGCTAAGGGCCCGTTCGTTATGGATTTTCGTTTTTTTTTTTTGAAAAAAAAAATAGAAACGTGTTTGGATGGAATACAGTGTTTTAGTTTCTGTAGGATTCTACCATAAGTGTTTTCCTATTCTAAAACCGAAAATAAGAATCCACAAAATGTGGATTTTAGGTTTAGTTGCCCAACATATATATTTTTATTCCCAGAAACTTCATTATCACCACCTCATCCTCAGCCGCTTGCCATCATCGTTCACCGCTAAGTGTCGCCGTCGTCCACCACTAACTGCCGCCACTTCTACAGGTTAGCATCTCTTCTCAATTGTTGCTGCTTAGTGTTTCCAAAACTCACAAGTTTTTCTCAACTGTATGCGGCTTCTGTTTGATGTTAATTACTGGTTGTGATCAATTGTCGGTGGCCGGTTGTGTTACTCTGTGTTTTCTGTTTCTACTTTTTCATCAGCTTGTGTTACTCTGTTTAATAAATTCAAGAACACAATGAAAAAATATATCCTTCGGTGGCTGGTTGTTCTCGGATAACACAAGTAGCGTAGAGTCTCTCTCCGATACTCAGCGTGAAAATAGGTATTTAGATAATTCTTGTACCAAAATAGCTCACAGAGAGTTTTACTCTAAATGGAAGTGAACAAGAAGCAAGTTGATGGATCCTATCTAGTTCTAGATGGTGGTTTAGTTGAATGGCTTTGTTTATCGAAAGGTGTTCCCCTTGTATGAGCTTCTTTCTCTCTTTAAGTTTGTCTCTTGTGCACGACATTTCCTTCATACGTAAAGAGAAATTTAACAGTTGCACCGAGGCTCCTTCTCAAGTTGACTCATATGTAATATGAAAATTCTGGTTCTTCAAAAATACCTTGTCCCATAACTTTGAAAATGCAAAGTGAAGGTTATTGGGCATCATCCTAAGCCTCAGCAGATGGAACCAAGCCTACCTTGTCAAGAAGGTTTGGTTGCTAGCTTTCAGCCCATGGAACAACTGGACAAAATCTAATTCAGATCAATATAAAACTATTCTCTTCCAACTGACTTTGCTGATAGGTGTTAGAATACATTTAAGTTGATCTTCAAAGGTATTTACCTTCTGTTATACACGTCTTAGTGAATAATCTGCATTTTCATCATCATGCGCAAAGAAACTGCACGCGCACTCTGCATTTTCAGTCACTAGCAAAAGTTGCTGTTCTTGGGTTTCTGCAGTAATTGGGCAACCCATAATTTAATTATATATAAATAATTCATATTTTAAGGGTATGTGTGGGTTTATATGTTCAATGTCTGTGTTCTGTCTGCATGCATTCTTATTTCTATATAATAATCTATGGGGTGCTTTCTTATTATGCTGATTCATTCTTGATTTTAATAATGTGTGGGTCCAATTTTAATTCTGTGTGCTAATTACCTTATTATGCTGATTCATTCTTAATTTTAATACTTATGTGTAATGCTTTATTTAACTTTGTATATGTGTATTGCTTGTTGATGTGTTAAATAGTTAATTTTATATTTTATATTTTATTTTTGTTTTGTTTTATTTATATGTGTATTGCTTGTTGATGTATTAAATAATTATTTATTAATTAGTTAATTATTTATTTTTAATTTATTTTAGTTTTATTTTATTTAGATGGAGAACTTAGATCAAGTAGTGAATATAAATGATAGCAACACTATTGAGATTGGACATGATGATGGAGCAATTTGGCCTCCACAAATTGAAGATTATTTTATAATATTATTGGTTGAGGAAGTAAATAATGGAAATCGAAAAACAACCACTCTCACTAAAAGTGCATGGACACGAATTAGAGATCTTATGAAAAAAAAAGACCAATCGAAAATATAGTCCAATTCAATTTAAGAATAAGTTTAATAGTCTCAGAAGCCGATGGAAGCATTTCAATAATTTATTGAAAGAGACTGGAATTGGATACAACTCAATGACTGGTCAAGTTATTGCAAGTGAATATGTGTGGCAAAAATTATACAAGGTAAATTTTTATAATAATGAATTTATTTATTAATTATTATACGTAGTGCATAATTAATATCATGATCAATTTTTAGAATAATAGATATATTTTTTTTTGCCAATAGGTGAATAAGATGGCAAGAAAATTTAGAAAAGAAGGTTGTAAAGAATATGAAAAGTTGTGCATTATCTATGGTGATACAACCGCAACCGGAGCTCATTCTCATCCTTCTACTAAAAGTCCTTCTAACAGTGAAGATGAAAATAATAATAAAGAATTTGATAGTTCTGACGAGGAGGTTGAAGATATAAATAAGAACAAAAGGTTAAAGAAAACAAGTGACGAAGGATCTAATAGTAGAAAGAAAAGAGAATCATTTCAAAATGCAATGGCTCAAGCATTGATTAACATTGGAGAAAGCTCAAAGAAAAAAATAGAATTGTTTGAGAAGAATATGAGTTCAAGAACAACATTCGCTTCAGTTGGTAATTCAAGAGATAATTTTCAAACACAATCGAGTTGTGATAAAGAATCAATTTTCAAATGTCTTGAAGCATTGCAAAACCTTGATGGAATAGATGGATTGTCTTTTGTAAAAGCTGCTAAACTTATCCATGATGATTCATTATGGAGGGAGATGTTTTTGGCAATGTCGGAAGAAAGAAAAAAAGACTGGGTTTTGAATATTCAAATTTGATTTTTTATTATTATTTGTTTACTTTTTTTTGTTTGTTATCTATTGACCTATATAATTATTTTGTTTGATGTTGGATTTTATTAATTGATATTGAAGATTTGGTTATTATTAAAAATTGATTGGAATATATTTATTTTGTTTTATTGTGTATAAATATTATTTTTAGTGATTTTTTAGGTTAATTGTTTTTTATTTTGACAGGAATATGGATTTGGATGATTTTTTTCCGATTCTGATGAGGAAATCGAACAATTATTAACGATTTATGTGAACTATAAGTACAGTTTTATGTGCAATGATAAACCTAGACCTCAAAGAATTTCAAAATTGATAGGTCATGAATGGGTTGTTGAGGTGTTAAATGGTCATCCAATGACATGCTATGATTTATTTCGGATGGACAAACATATTTTTATTAGTTTATGTGAGGAATTAAAAGGGAGAACAACATTAAAAAATTCCAAGTTTTTATCCGTGCAAGAACAAGTGGCAATTTTTCTTCTCATCATTTGTCAAAATGACCGACAGAGAGTTGTAGCAGATCGCTTTCAACATTCAACTAATACTATTTCTAGACATTTTCGGAATGTCCTATATGCGATTTGTTTAATAGCTAAACATGTGATTGTCTCTCCATCATTTGATGAAATACCTCCAGAGATCAAAAATAATTCAAACTACTATCCATTTTTCAAGGTAAAAAAAATTTTTAATTTTTTATCATTATTTTTAATATTGCTTATTATTTTTTACCTTTGTAACAGAATTGTATTGGAGCTATAGATGGCACGCACATTTCTGCACGAATTCCAGTTAATCAACAAATTCCATACCGTGAAAAGAAAACAGTCCCTACACATAATATCATGTGTGCTTGCTCATTTGATATGCGATTCACATTCGTCATGACTGGATGGGAAGGAACGGCAAATGATTCAAGAATTTTTTTAGAATGTATTTCTAATCCAGCAAATAAATTCCCTATGCCTACACGAGGTAAATATTATCTGGTTGATTCAGGGTATACTAATATGCCTGGATTTCTTAGTCCATATCGTGGGGAACGTTACCATTTACGTGATTATAGAGAAGGATCAAATCCACAAGGTCCAGAAGAATTATTTAATTATATGCATTCTTCGTTACGTAATGTCATAGAACGTTGTTTTGGAGTTTTGAAGGCACGTTTTCCCATCCTTAGAGATATGCCTTCATATGACATAAAGCGGCAAAAATATATACCTCTTGCATGTTGTGTGATTCATAATTTTATTAGAATGCAGGGAAGTATAGACTCTTTATTTGTAGAGTATGCAAATGAAAATATTATGGTTGGATATTATCAACAAAATAATGAAGCCAGTACTTCAGAGCCGCGAAAAACTGTTGATATAAATGCAAGTCAACTTCGTCAGATGAACAACACTCGAGATAGAATAGCACAAAGATTATGGTTGAATTATAATAATTGACATTTATATTGTTAATTTTTATTAAATAGTGATTAATTTTTTTTATTATGATGATTTTTTTTAATGTACTAGATTTTAAATTTTGAATTTCATTAAATATTTATTATTTAATATTAATAATTATATTATATATATGTATAACATGTATTGATGGATATCATAATATTTTTTGAAAAATAAAAAGAAAAACAGTTTTAAAACCGTTTTTGAAAAATCAATAAGAAAAACTAAAAACAGTTTATGGATTACTAAAAACTAAAAACTAAAAACATACAACTTTACCGAACACACCCTAAGTTATTGTTAGTTTATTTTATTTATTTTCAGATAATTAATATAATTATATTAAGTCAGGAAATTAATATAATTAATTCGTATATGTTATTTTATGGTTTATTGTAATAAATTATAGTTGTCAATATTTTTGAAAAAATTAGTGGTTTGAATTTAGTTATATTATTTTTCTTTTATATTATCATATTTTGATATTTAGGAATTCATGAAAGTAATTAGACATGTAAAATTTATTGATTTTAGTCCACATATATAATAATATGTTAATTAAAAATAAGTATTGTAAAATTGAAAAAAAAATAAATTACAAGATTTGAAAAGTGAAAAAAAAAATTATAATTTGTGCAAGTAGTTAAAAAAAATTATTTGTTAGGTGAATAAATATTTAAAAATTTAGATGCATAAAATAAAAAAATTACAAATGAGTTAAAAATTTATAGATAATTTATTTATGACGAAAATAGTAAATTGATGCATTAATTTTTAAATATGTACATATAATGTAGATATTAAAAAATATCAATTACAACAACGTTTATAATTCATACTAAAAAACAATCAATATGGGACATAGCTGGTTACCATTATGATACTTCAAGTGCCTTAACAAGATCGAGGCGATTGAAAGTCAAGAGCAAACCGATATTTTTAGAACTTGTTTATAAGATATCAGTTAAATTAAATTTAGCTCTAGACATGGGGGTTAGTAGAGTAATATATAGCTATCCTGTTATCAACCAAGGATCAATGTCATAAGTGCTTATGGATTGAGTTAATTGATGATGATAACACTGATCAAATTTATGAAAACTTTGTTTCATTTCCTGGATATACTATTGTGAAAATAATTGTTGAAACTGAAAAAATCGTTATTTGAGAAGAACAAGATATGGTGAATAATGTTAACCAGATGAGCACCGCTGTAGATAGGGATGCTATCCGTTCAGTTGACGATAGAAATATTATTGGTGATAACTCATATTTATCAAGAGAAAGTTGGTCTGATTTTGGTACACTTTAAGGATCCACCACAATGTCAAAGGATTGATGATTTGGAAACTGTAGAAGCAAGTCCAATCAGAGAGTTTAAGGGGCAAATCCAATTGAATTTGCATCATTTTCTAGCTTTGAATGTAGGAATATTGCATACGATAGGGATGCTCACGGGGCGGGGCAGGGACGGGGAAGGAGTCCCCACTCCCCGCCCCATGCATTGTCGGGGATTCCCCGTCCCCGCCCCCGCCTGGAACACAGGGAAAAAAATCCCCCATCCCCATCCCGCGGGTATCCTCGTTCCCTGATTGTCTCCCCGTTCTACCCTCAATTTCCCGACCCGACCTAACTCGAATTAAATATTTCTTATAAATTATATTTCATTTGTTTAAAAAAATTTCACATAAAATTAAAATACAAATTTTAATAATTAATAACTTAAAATTAAAAATGTTTCATACCATTCAAATACAAATATTTATAAAAATTTCATACAATTCAAATTATAAAATAACATTCATTCATTAACAATTAATAACTTCACTTGGAACATTTCCATCCCGTCAAATATCAACTTGAAATATCAATTAATCAAATATAATCACAATACATATCAGCCAACTCGCAAAGAAAAATATGTGGTTTACTTTCAATGCTCATTTTTCTTGATTTACTAGTACTTCACTAGACTAGATTTATGGAGACTGAGTCAATAAAAATGCCCTTATCCATGCCTATACCATACATGCAGTCACATGGCTTAGCAAAGTTATACGTCATATATTCATAGCATAAATTAAGGGGCTACAATTACTGTATATTTGAAGTATATGTCTGTTTCTTAATTGTATGAAGAATATGTCTGTTTATGTTTATGTGCAGAAAATAAATCAAAAACTGAACAAAGAAACTGAAGATATGGGCAATGAAAATAAGTTTCTGTTATTAGTTTAATTGATCTATCAAAAATGGCCGGATGAGGAATCAATCATATACGAATATAGAAACAATGTTTATAAAGAAATAAGAGTTTTACATACTTTAGGATGGTCACAGGAGTAGCAGAACCTTTGGTGGATAAAGCAGTATCAGAGATGTTGCTAAGATTATCAGCAGCTGTATTAGAGACCCTGAGTTTCCTTTGAGAAAGATAATGCCTGTAATTGAATTTTGAGATTGGTGTTACTCTTGAGATTTATAACAGACATTCCACAGCAAGAGAGAGAGAAAACAAGTTTAGCAGGGTAGACAAACCATAGATGAATGAAAAGTAAAAGAGTAAACAAATCAGAACATTGGCTCTCGGGCCAAGTAGGCATTGAAGATAAACTTTAGAGGCTTTAGGGCGAAATCTAAAGTTAAGGAATTCAATTTGTTGAAGTCCAAATGATTGCAGGAATACACATCTGAAATAATAAATAAACAGTTTAGAGAAAAAAGGAAAATGATTCTGAAGAAATCATGTGAAAGCAATTCAGAATACATTCACCATCCTAATCCAATTTAGATGTCCAAATAGAGAACTTTGCAATTTTTTGAGCAACAATGCTTACTGCTTTTAAAATTTATTATTTTAATAAACCTGAAGTCCATCTTGGCAAGGCAAGTTGGAAATACTATATATATATATCATCCAACTCAAAGTAAAAGAAAGTGACATAGTTCAAGACATAAAATAAGAATTTGCCCTCCGTGGGATGTTCAAATTCGGAATCTACAATGGATCGTACAAGCTCTGGCTTCAATACAATGTCTCTATAAAATCTGAGAGTTTTGTAGTGTTCTCATGAATCAAATTAAAAGACCAAAAGGCTGCATTGTCTAATCCATGGAATACCAGGATTTCTGAGTTTTAAAATTAATCTAATTTTATAGATATTTGGAAATTATGAGCAACAAGAACCAATCAAAGAAACTCAGAAAAATTTTCAAGAAAGAAAAACATAATAAGAGGTATATATAGTTTATTCCACAATTTTGAAACTGATCAAATAATTTAAGCAAAGGAACATATATGATCTACCTCTACTTATACATAAATATTCCAATAATAAAATATCAAACATATCAAGAATCAACGGAAATCAACTTACCTGGTAGAAATTTAAAGAATAAGATCTGCAACGAAATTGAAGAAGCAGAAAACAAAATATTCTTTAAGTCTTTGTCTGATGGCTTGCCAAGTCAAAAAGAGCAGTTGACGCTCTTGTCAATCCGTCTGTTGTGCAAAAAAATCAAAATATTCATATTAGTAATTAGTAAAAATAAAGTATATTTGTTGGTGAGGCCAATTACTTCAAATAATTTTACAGGACTACTAACGTTATTTTCCTCAACTTCATTGAAAAAAAAAAGAAGACAAGAGAGAAGAACGGAAAGCAAATGGAAAGCTTGAACTACTTCTTAACGTTGAACAGCAACGAAGATCCATGGCTAGCCCCTGAGAAGCTCTATCATGCCTCCAGTAACAAAACAACCCCAAGAAAATAAACCCTCACTACACGCCTTGATTTTAGAACTATATTAGAGACTGTATAAAAGGGAAAGCGTACCAGCTACAAGGAAGATGCCATAGCTCGATTAAGATGCTCATTCACAAACCCTTTACGCGATGAACAAATCCAAGGTCTTCTTCAAACTACACCGTTAAGATGGAGAAGAGGAGACGACAGCAAGAGAAAGAAAGAAATGAAGGAATATGAGCCTAGGGTTTTTAAGTGGGATATTTATAGTTGATGGCAAAAATGTAAATATTTAGAATATAGGGATATTTTAGTAATTTTCAAACTGAGGTCGGGGATCCCCACGGGGCGGAGACCCCCTTCCCCGCCCCCGCCCCGAATTTCACCCCGGGGATTTTTTTATCCCCATCCCCGCCCCCACGGGAAAAAAGATCGGGGATTCCCCGCCCCGTTCGGGTCGGGTCCCCACGGGTATCGGATTTTCCCCTCCCCGTGATCATCCCTAGCATACGACGATGAAATTATTGCAATTAATGGGTATATTTCTTCAAATTTTGATCCAGATGAGGATAATGAAGATATGGACTTAAATGATGCTGGTGAAGAAACCGCTATAACCAAAGATGATAACTTTGTTCCAATTAGTGCAATCCATGTGATTAAAGGCCTTAAAATTTTGAACATCAATGATGTTAGAATTGATGTAGGTGATCAATATAATATTTTTCAGTTTCACTTTCCATCAGTAAACCACATATATGTTAATTTTGTTGAAGCTCATATTAACATGTCTAGCGATTTGCCAATGTTAAGATGGGATGGTATTTTAGAGTTATGCGAAGGCTTGACATTCACATTAAAGGATGAAGATAAGGCTTGTGTAAAGAAATTTTTGATTCATAATAATGTGTCATATAAAGTTATTGAATCTAAACCTTCATATTGGGTGGTATGTTGCATGCGCACTAAAGATACTGACATCAGTGGAGACTTAAAGTTATGAAAAAAAGGATATCTCCTTACTGGATTATCAGTGTGTACAAAGGTTCCCACAGTTATACTATGCCATCAGTATCTCAACAGCATAGACAGCTAAATAGCCAACTTATTAATGATTGTATTTTGGAGATGGTTAGTGCAGCTCCTGATCTCAAAGTTAATGTTATAATGGCTGACATTATGAGTCATTTCAACTATGATTTTTCCTATAGCAAGGCCTGGTATAAGCATACTAAGGCATTGGAAGAGATATTTGGCAATTACGAGGCTTCATATGGAAAGTCGCCTAGTTATCTTAAGGCTATGGAGGCATACAATCTCGAATTTTGCTACAAATTTGTTATTGATGATAGTATACAATCAAATTGTAAGCAATTCAGTAGGGTCTTCTTAGCATTTAAGTGATGTATAGATGGATTAGCACACTCCACCGTGTTGCAAATTGATGGAGTGTTTATGACAGGCAAGTTCCATCAGACTCTTTTAATAATAAATGCTATTGGTGGAAATAATTACTTATACCCGATAGAATTTACAGTTGTTGAAGGGGAGAATAAATATAGTTGAGGTTGGTTTATAACTTGTATTAGGAAATATGTCACTAAGCAAGTGGATACAACTATTATTTTTTTATCGACATGCACGTATTCTAGCATTATTTTATGATGATAACACTAGTTGGAATGAGCCATTAGCTTATCATCGGTACAGTTTGAACTATTTTGTTAGTAATTACAATACCACACATAGAAATTTCAGAATCAAGGATATGTTATATAAGGTCAGTATTGTAGACATTGGATCCTAAGGTGGCTCCTAATCAAGATTACCTAATTAGGAAATGGTTCCTCATAAATAGACAAGGAGCGAAAGTGCCAGGCTTTCTCCCACATTTTCTATTTTTAAAATATTTTTTAGCTCTCTTTCGGATTTCAAATGTTTAAAAAATTATTTTGAGATCTTTCCCCCTTTTTCCCTTTGCTAATAAGGTCAAAATGGGTTCTGGTGATAAAAAAAAAAAGAGTTAGTCCCCTGAAACGTGACTCACTTTCATAATGCATTTTGCACCCTAAAACAGAAAAACATTTGGGAAAAAATATCTATTTTTCACCTTTATCCTATTTGGGGTTTTCTTAAGGCTTTTTTACACACGCACACATACACACACACACACACATAGCTATTTCTCTCTCTCTCTCTCTCTCTCTCTCTCTCCTATTTCCCTTCTTCTTCTATTTCTTCTTCTTCCATGGAAAATTAAGGAAAAAATTCATAAAAATTGTAAAAAAACTATAAAAATTGGGAAAAAGCCAAAAGCATTCGTTTCTTCGATCTTTAATAGAACCTACAATTGAAGGTAATATTCTCGAGCCCCAAAGCTTGTATATATTATGTTTAAATTGAATTTAATATCATAATTTCCATTTTTTCTACTTTTTATGTTTTTTCGCTCGATCTACTATTTTATTACTTTAAATTATATTTTTAGTGTATAAATCTCGTTATTTGTGCTTAAAAACGAGTTTGGGGGGGTTTGCATGAAAGTGGCTTAAAAATGAGTTTGGGAACTTTTCTTACCCATTAATGGCATTTTCTAGCTTTTATTCGTGTTATAGGTTAAGTCATGCCTTTGAGTTGCAAGTCACATTTCTAGATCTTGAGTCGCGAGTCATGTTCCTGGACCTTGAGTCGCGAGTCACGTCCTTGACTCATTTGAGTTACGTTCTTAGACCTTGAGTCACGAGTCACACCCTTGACTCGTTTGTGACTCACTCCCTAGGGGAGTGACTCACCTTTTTACCATTTTTCTTCTTTCTTTGCTCTGTAACTCACTCTTTTGACCCATTTTTTCACTCATTTAAGTTATTTTCCTGATTTCTAATGTTAATTATTTTTATTTATATTATTAATATAATTGTTTTTTTATTATTCATGTATTTATTTAACATTGAATTTATTTGTTATTCACATTAATTTTTGCTTATTTATTATTGATCTTATTATTATTATTATTATTATTATTATTATTATTATTACAACATGTTTAATGTTAATTATTTACCTAATTATTGGAATTAACTTTTATTTATTATTTATTATTTGATTTAATTCATTACTAACTGATATTATTGTTTTCTATAATTTTTAATGCACACAACTCATTGACATGGAGAATTGCTTTGGAGAGTAAGGCGGAGTAGATTAATATAGGATTTATTTTCCTATTCATCATCATTTTAGGCCTATATTTTATTTTCCTTTTAATTTTCCTTTTATTTCCCACAAATATGTAATAGCTAGTAAAAACAACTTTTTTACAAGCTTTAATTAAAAATAACACCAAAATTGAAAATGAATTTTTCTCATAAAATATAACAATGTCCACTTTTATTTCAAAAACCACACTAAAGAATTTTATAAGTATCCATGAAGAAACCAATGTTTCTAATTTAATAAATAGCCCGATTTATGTACGCTTTTCTTTCAGCGTTATTATTCTTTTATCATTCTTTCATTGCACATAAATTGTTTTTGAATGTTAAATTAAAGACTCATCAAATATTTTCCACTTTAAATTAATCAACAGGATTCCTTTCTTTCAAGCCATATGGGCTTAATGCCCTTTTTTATCCAAACTACACCTCAAAATTCTATCTTCTTGCATATATGCATGCAAGGACCATCGTCCTCATCCAAATGAGCTTAATTGATTTCCCAATTTATATATGATTTATCCTCACATGTATTCTCTAATGCTTTTCTGTACCATGTTTTACAACTTTCATACACATGTTTTACAGCTTTTAATGTGCTTGAGTGCGCTTCTATTTTCTAACATAATAAACCATGTGAGAGAAGAGATAAAATAAATTAATCATTAAAACTCAGTTATACAACATTAACCAAAGATATAAATAGGAGTGAAGTTTGAACTATTTCTGGTTTTGGCTTCACAAGATTATAACTTATTTTTTAATATTTTATTAGGTGATGACTCCATGATACTTACCTTGTGATGCCTAGCTGACGCCCTCATAGGTTGATCACTAGCAAATATGAATAAGAATACTTTAAGATGCTATCTCATGCCTGTTTGAGGCCCGAGGCATTGCGGATTGGGTTGAATCCCTATCAATTGCAAAGCAATTGACCTTCATAAGTTAAATGAACCTTGATCCGATCTCGAGTCCTAAAAGTAGACTTTCTAGAGTGAACTAGATGCTTACGAGGTTCAGCATGCATCACAGTGATGACTCCACTAGGGACTATGAGATTTTACTCTGAAAGTTCTTTTGGTTGGTTTAATATAAATGGGTTTAGAGATTAAGTTTTTTTTATCACTTTTCAAAAATTTGCATTGTATTCATGATAGGGCCTTAGAATTAAGTTAGACGCCTTTTTTTAACCTCAGTGCAATCTCAAAGCGCGATCCTACGTTCACTCAATGTAGGAAAAGTGTTAGGAAGGACCACCAGCTCAAGCCTTATACCTTTTGGTATATCAAATGATGATCCGATCGATCATTGTACTTGTGATAATCTAGATCCATTGGCAAGAAACATGCTTGGGTAGCCCTAAAATTGCATTACCAAACTAAATCTCATGTAATAGTATAAATACTTCCACTAGGTGGCATACACCATAACATAGTGCTTGTGATGCGGGATTTTATTTATTGAATGAATCCCAATAAACTTAGATGTCTACTCATCAAGCTTTCATGCCCTAGTGGTGCATTTTAGTTTATTTGGATTGTTTAAATACATAATTACCAAAATCCATTCGCACGCTTTAAATAAAGAGTGCTTATGCTGCTGATTTTTCATTGTGCACTATATGTGCTCATTGGGTTCCCCGTTAACCTATGAGCTAATCCCACTTAGGAAAGAGATCGCACGACCTCCTGTGCGACCAATAAGGTTGGAAGGATTTTCTTTTCTTTTGCATATGTTTGTCTATGTTGCATACTTGTCTATGCATTTTTAATAGAATAACAAAAATAATGCCAATGACAATAAATAATAAAATGTGCATATTTTGTGTACATAGATTTTTGATGAATGTGCATCACATCTCATGTGTATAATTTCTGCTTTCATAAAAATTAAAACATGTAAATCGCGTATGTATGATTTTGTGCCATAAAAATGTGCATGTGCATGCATATCATTTCGTGTGCAAATAATATGATAATGTGAAACACGTGCATTCTATACGTAGGTTCTCTTTATCTTGAAAATTTGTATGTTCATTTTGTGTGCCATAAAATGTAGATTCTACATTAGCTTGCAAATCTTGCTTTAAACATGTAATTCTTTCATGTATTAATGCATGTCATGCTCATGCATCACTTATCTATTACACATTATTGTATTTGAGACATATATCATATGCATGTCCATTATGTGCATTACTCTTATACATCAGCATGTAACATATTAACCATGCATTATGTATATAAGATATTCATATGTCACGCATCACACATATGCCATGCACCATATATACACCTAGCATGTCCATGTGTCATGTGTATCTTATGCATCACATGTTATCACATGCATACATCGTATGCTTATTCATCCGATACATTATGTGCATCTAATATCATGTGCATCATCATATAGCAACCTATATCATATATTGAGCTTATGCATCATTGTCATAGTGCAATGATTAATCTATACATCACATGCTGATACCAAAAATGCAGGATCAGGTCAACCTCTATTATTATAGGATTAATTTATGATAAAGTTATAACTTATGCAAAATAAAAGTTATAGTTTTAACATATAGGTGTTGATTTTTTAGAATTTTCTAATTAAATATTTATTTTTATTAATCATATATTTAAGGTTTTCTACAATAGTATAATGATCTAAAAATGGAGGTAAATTTAAATTTTCTATTCTTATTATATTTTCTTCTAATTTTGCTAATATAGGTCTTATAATGTTTATTTCTTCTTTTAAGTCATTTATTAATCTATATATATCTTTGCATTTTATTGTAATATTTTCCATATAATTATCCTAAAGGTATTCTACTAATTAGTCTTTTAAATCTATCAATTAAATATTCATTATACAGTATCATATTATTATAATCTTTGATTAACTCATACCATCCCGAAGCAGGAAATGGCATTAAATCTTCTATAATAACTACTTCGTTTATTATATTTTCTCTTCTAAGTTTTAGTATTTTTATTTCTAAATATAATGCATATATTTGATTATTAGCATGTTTATAAATACGTTTTATATTATTCATTTTTAAATTTCTACTAAAGACTGAAAAATTTCTAAAATTAAATTTATTAACTTCATATTATAGTGAAAATCTCTACAAGCACACATATTATTTTCATGTAAATTATGGTGATAAATTATAAGAAAAACTTTTAATCTAGGGTGTGTTTAGTAACATTTTTTGTTTTTTATTTTTTAAAATCTATAAACTTTTTATAGTTTTTGTTATTTGTTTTTCAAAAACCGTTTAAAAACTATATTTTCATTTATTTTTTTTAAAAATATTCTAATATCCATTAATACATATTATACATATATATAATCTAATTATTAATATTAAATAATAAATATTTAATAAAATTCAAAATTTAAAATATATTACATTAAAAAAATCATAATATGGTGGTAGTAGTAGTAGCAACAGTAGAGGTGGCAGTGGTGACGGCAGTAGTAGTATGGTGGTGGCAGTGACAGTGGTAGCAGCAACGATAATCTGGTGGTGGTGAAGATAACAGTAGTAGAGATGGCAGTCAAGTGGTGGTAGTAGCAATGATGGCGATGGCAGTAGCAATGGTAGCAGTGATTATGGTGGTGGTGGCGACGGTGTGGTAGTGGTGGTGGTGCTAGTGGTAGTGGTGGCAAATATGGTAGCGACAATGGTGGTGACGACAGTGGTGGCAACGACAGTGATGGCGTGGTAGTGGTGGTGATAGTAGTTGGGCAAAGATGGTAGCTGCAGTGATGGCGATGGTGGTGATAGTGGTGGCGGCGACAATGGTGGCGATGGCGATGATAGTGGTGGTGGTGGCGGCGGTGTGGCAGTGGCAGTGTGGTGGCAGACGGCATGGCGGTGTGGTGGCGGTGGCGACGACGGTGTGGTGGTGGTAGCAGCAGTGGTGTAGTGGTGGTGGCGGTGGCGACGGTGTGACAGTGGTGGTGGTGGCAGCAGCAGTAGTGGTGGTGATGTGGTAGTGACGGTGGTGTGGTGGTGGTAGCAGTGGTGATAATAAGGAAGAAGTAATTAAATTATTGATAAAAATAAAACCATAAAAATCACATTTTAAAGATTTTTAATTTTTGTTTTTGTTGCCAAAATCATTTCTTAAATTTTTGTAGAAATGAAAACAAAAACAAATTTGTTGAACATATTTTTGTTTTATTTTTAAGAAAAAAACCAAAAACCAAAAACAAAATCACCCCCGAACGCACCCTTAGCTATCTGATTATTAAATTCACAAACTGTTTGTTTAACATTCCAATTTTTTTTATATCCTTCTAAAAGTTTTTGCCTTTTTTATTCTCTATCCATTATTTGAAATATTTATAAACTTGAAAAATGGTCTACTAGAATACTTGGAACAAAATCATTTACAATATCAATTAAATTCATTTTCTTATGAAAATCTTGACAATTACAAAATTCATTTAAATGAAAATCTTCATGCTTTTTAATTAAATAATCCTTTAAATTAATTAATTATTTCTTTAATAAAAATATATCTTTATCATTATCAAAATCTATAGAACATAACCCATCTAAAAATTTATTGATACACCAAGACATATTTAAAAAAAATACCCGATGAATTATAATTTGATGATAATACACAAGTAAGAGTTTCGATTGAGGCTAGAGAGGGAGTAGTACAAGGATTACATGTACAAGCTTTTGAAAATATAAGTTATAAATGTAAATTTTTATTACAAAAGGAGGTTGATATTATAAGGGATTTTTTATTCTTTTATCTAATTTTGAACTTGATGTATTTTTGCTCTTAAAAGACTCTTGAAAAACTCTTTAAAAAACTCTCTCATTTGTATCTGATGAGAATGACTTCTTATATACTAATACTTGAAGTTAAGGTCGGTTGCTGAAGATAAAACTTAATAATTACGGGCTTAGCTTTTTGTAAAACTGAAATGATAACTTCTTATCTTTTGAAAATTGAAACTTGAATAGTAACATCTGTCGGATAATTTTAATGGCTTTTACAATCCCTTGTTGATCTGTTGAAAATAAGGATAAGGTGATAAAGTGTTATGATGATTTTTGTTAGAAAATTACTACTCATCCTTTTGAAAAATCGAATCTTGAAATGATTTTTATCCTGTGTTGAAAAATGAGACCTTATAATCATTATTAATTTTTTCAAATAGTAGTTGTCGGGGTGAGAAGAGTTTGATAAAGATAACTTTTAAAAGCTTTAAGACTTTTTATCTTTTTCTTTTTTTTTTCATTTTACGTTTACATTTACGTTTGTATCTACATCTAACAATGTACATTTTACAACTCAGTATTAGCATATGGGTCTTGCAAATCTTCAAATACACGACAAGAAGGCAAAGTGTTGCTTCCTGATAAAGTTGCCCTTCTACTGAAATTTGATTGACAATGAAATTAAATTCTTCTTCAAATGATGCTGTTGATAATAAATTGACAATTTAATTTTTATGTGAAATAAAACCTGTTGAAGGAGTTGACAACGATGTTGTATAAGCAAAATAATTGAAGATTGCTTGAATATTGGCCTTTTAACATCAAAAGTGTCCCACCATTTTATTCTAAATTCTCTGTAAAGGACTGAAAGTTGATTAAACTACCTCAAAGTATGATAAGTTCAAGACATTATCCAAGAAACCTTGAAAATTGCACAAAATTTAAGGAGATTATAGGGAACATCCGGTTGACAATAAGTTCTGAACTTTGTGAAAGCTTTTTTTATTAGAAATGAAATTGCTTAGATTATTAAACCTATATAACTAAACCATATAATGAGCCAATTGGAAAAAACACCACCAAATTTATGTGAAAAATAAAAAAAAACCAAGAATGTTGAAATTTTCTCAAATAAAATGCTTTGAACCAGTCTTTTTGATAATCATAGTAACTATATGGCATCTTCAGAGAGTATTCTAATGAAGTCTTCAATAAATATGGTTTGTGACCCCATTCTACGTAAGTGATAACATTAATAATTTTAACTTTGCTATAGGTAATCCTATATTTATCTCTCGAATCATAATAATGTTCTATTTCTATAGATCCAGAATCTACTAATATGGCCTCATAATACTCTTTTGATTTATTCGAATCTTTCTCATGAAAGTGCCAACTATTGAAAAAAATATAATCAATTAATAGGTAAAAACTTTGAATTTCTGCTAAATTAAGTTCTTCTAACTCTAAAACTTTAATAAATAATTTTTTTTCATTTAAAAAATAAGGAGAAGAAATTTTTGTTATAGAAGGAGAAGGAGGATATATAGTAGGAAGAGAGGAAGAAAAAGGTGAAGTAAGTGTTGTTGAATATGTTCCCGGAGGTATAGAAGGCGATAAGGTTTGTAGTCTTAGAAGAGGAGGAGATGGTGAAAAAAAGGGTCTAAATCTAGGAGTAACAATCCTTATAAGAGGAGGTGTGAGCAGATGATTCTATTGATAATTTTCTGATGATAATGAATTTTTTGTTGATAATATAGCTTTTGTCAAAACTTTCTTATTAAAATTCAATTTTCCCGTAAGAATTCACGAGAAATAAAATCAGGCAAACTATTATTTTTTCCTTTAATAAACTCGATATCAAAAAAAAAATTTCTTAGTAAAGCTTTTTATCTTGCAAATATTTGTTTAGAAATTAAATTTTTAACATTATTTTCTAAAATATATTTTGCTGATAGACAATTAATTTGTAATAAAAACTTTATGCATATATAAATCATCTTCAAACTTTTTAATACATAAAACAATGCTTAAAATTTTCTTTTTAATTGTAGAATAATTCCTTTGAGTTTGATTCCAGCTTCCTAAGTAAAATCTTACAAGTTCTTCCTTATTGTCTTCTTTTCATTTTTGTTTTAAAATTCCTCCAAAACCTAAGTCACTAGCATTTGTTTCTATTATTAGAAATGCATCTGGGTGTGGATTATTTAAATGTGGTAGACTTTTAATTTTTTTCTTTAATTTCTTTTTCTATCTTAGTATGTTTTTTTGTGTAAGGTTCAGGTTTTCTTTTTAATTTATTATATAAAGGTTTACATAGTTTTCCTAAATCTTTAAAAAAATCATGAACATAATTTAAACATCCTAAAAATCTTTTAACTGTTTCTTATCTTTTATTTCATTTGAAATTTTTTTAGTAAATTCTAAACTTCTATTTATTGATCCTATGGTGCCTTGATCTATATCATGTCCTAAGAATCTAACTTTAGTTTGGAAAAGTTGCATCTTCAGTGCGGAGACTACTAATCCATTCCGATGAATTAAGTGAAAAAATCTTTTTAAATGTTTGATATGTTGACTTGTTGAATTGGAAAAAATTAATACATCATCTATGTATACGATTGAAAATTTATGTATTGGTCTTAATATATCATTCATAATATTTTGAAATTCTGAAAAAACGATTTTTAAATCAAATGCCATAACATTCCATTCATAATATCCAAATGGAACATTAAATCCTATCTTATATATGTATTCTTCATATACTTGTATTTGCTAAAGTCCTGATTTTATATAAAATTTTAAAAAAATATATGTATCGTATAACTTCTTTAATAAATCTCTTTTATATGGTATATGATATCTTATCCATTGTAAAATTACATTTAAAGGCTTATAATTTATTATAAATATAGGGATTCCTCTTTCTATTTATGCTGCATTCATAACATAAAAGGCTGAATATGTCCAGGGAGATTTTGAATCTCTAATTAACCCTTTTTTTCAAATCTTGTATTTCTTATCTACAAATTTTTTCTAAATTTGATGTCATTTTGATGGCTTGTGATTTTGTTAGAATTCTTTTTTCATCAAAATTTTTTTATGTAAAGTAGTTTCACTACATGCTGTTTTCTATTCTAAAAAGCATTAGGAACTGGTGTATAAGTTTCTTTTGAAATGGTATTTTCAAATTCTTTGTTTTTTCTTTTATCTTTGGACTATCTAATTGTTCTTTTATTTTTTTCCTCTATTTCCTTTATGAGAAATTTAATTTATTTTTGTTTATTTTTTAATAAATTGATTTCTAGTATATTTTTTGTTATATGACTAATTTCTCTAGATACTATGGGAAATACAAAATCAAAAAGAATCTCCTTATTTAAAAATTTTGTCTTAATTCCACTATCACATACTTGAAAAGGATACTTGAAAATGATATAACATAGTAATAAAAGGTGTTCCTAGAATAACTCCTAAATTTAAGTTTTATACTAAAACTAGATGAGTTTTAAAATAATATCCTTTGTTACAGATTTTTACTTTAGATAATTTATAATTAATTATTAGCTTTGATCCACTAGTTGTTCCTAATCTTTCAGAGGTTTTTTTGTAGTATTTAGTCGGACTTAATCCTTTTTTAATACAATTTTGATCTACTCCGCTATCTATTAATGCTAAAATAGTTAAATGAAAATCATTATTAACAACTATGTCTAATTTTATATACTATTTTTGATAATTTAATTGAGATCCTAGTAATATATTCATCTCATGTTTCTCTAATGAGTATACTAGATGAGACTATTCCTTTTAATTTTTTATCATCTTGTACTAAATTATCAAGACTAAATTTTAAATTGTCTTCCTCTAGATTTTGAATCTTTCCTTTTAAAATATTTATTTCTTGTTTTAATATTCTAATTTCTTCTTAAAGATCTTGCATAGTTCATTCTCTTTTTACTTCAAATTTTTTATATATCTTTGATAAATTATATGGAATAAAATCTTTCTTTTCTTTTGTACTTGTTACTTCTCTTAACCTATAGAAATAATTTCTTTTTACGTCTGGGTCATCTATTTTATCTATAGTATCTAATAAAAATTATTTTTCATTACTTAACATATTTATGGTGTTGCACTAATAAGGTCCTAACAACTACAAGACTTTAATTCTAAGTTACCATCTGTGCTATAAATTTTAGATTTTTCTTCTATTTTATTTAAATTATTTTCTAAATAATCCAAGACTTCTGCTTCGTTACTACTAGTAGTTTTATTAATCATAATTTTAGTTTTTTCATTTCTTAATTCTTTTAAAACATTTAGATTATTAATACGTTTCTTTATTTTATAGTCTTTTTGTAATGGTCTCAACATCGAGTCAGTTGTAAATAGTACTTTCTAGTAGTTAATAGTATTTTTCGGGTTTGAAAGGACACCCGGAAGTTAAAAATATTTTTTTGGACCGTTGGAAAGTAATGGTCATAGTGAGCTTGAGATTGAAATTTGAAGTGAAATTGAGGTCAAATAAATCTCCAAAATTCAAAAATAAAAAAAGGTAGCGGGTCAATTTCCTTGGTAGAGAAGGGGACTTGATTTTGCATAAATAATTAAAAATAGTAAACGAACTCTAAAAATTGCCAGATTTTGCATGTCTATATGAATTTTTATGTAGAATATTTTGGTAATAAGAATTGAATTTTTCGGTAACACCAGTAGTTGTCGAATCGAACAGATAAGTTTGAATCGGATCGATAATGGACTCCGATTGAGTTAAAAATTTGCGTGTTAGCTATTTTTGATGTTTTAAGAATGATGAAATTAAAATTAAAGTGATTTGAAGTAAGGAAGAGAGATAAATTGGGTTGGACCTTAAATGGCCTTAAATGGGCCTTAATGTTTAAGTGGGCAAAGCCCACTCATCAAGGCCAATTTTGGGCCCATTGAAGAAGTATATAAAGGCCAAAAATCTGAAGAAAACTCCAGAAAAATTACTCATCTTCTTCCTCTTCCTTTTTGGCCGAAACTACCTCTCTCTCTCTCTCTCTCTTTTGCTTCATAATAGTTTCATCCCTCTAGATGATTAATCAAGTCTCAAGCCTTTGATTTGAAGGAGGAAAGCAAGAGAAATCAAAAGGAAAAGGCTTAGGGATCAAAATGAGGTAAGGGATTTTCAAGGTTTTAAATTTATTTAAAAGTACCTATAAGTAGTTTTAGGTGCCTAGAATCCATTTTTGTGGTTAAATTGAGCTAAAAAGATTAAAATCATAGTGTTTTCTTTGATGAAGAATTCGGCCTCCATTGGTCTTTCATGTGATGGATGGATTTCTTTGGTTTAAGTCATAAAAAAGGAAGCCTAAGGAAGCTAAAGCTTGAGAAAAAGGTAAGTGACTACAAAATTCTTTGATTTTCCTATTATTTTTAATTAATTTCAATTATGTAACTAGGGTAAAAATGATAAAAGTATTTAATTGGTGTGTTTATGTTAGGATAATTGTAATTAAGCTAGAGAAAAGATAAATGGAAAGTGAAAATGAAAGAAAGAAAATTTTTAAGATGAAAAATAGTGGTGGCCAAAATTGTTAGTAAGGGAAATTGGTGAGAAAAATGCAAATAAATAATATATGTTAGCTTAAAATAATAGTAGACATGCTAATTAATATCTATGAATTTTTAGAGAATAATTAGAAATTATTTGGAAATTTTTAAGGTTATGTATAGTGTATGTATATAATGAAAGTTTTGATTTATAGTGAATTAAGTGATTATTTTGATGAAAAATGACACTAACTAATAAATAATGCTTAAATAAATTTTATTTGCATTTATTGAAATTATTGTGATTTTATTTAGAATTTAATGTTAATATGTATATTGAAAATAGTTGAATTATTAGTTAATAATTGCATAAAAAATGTTGACAATGGTGAATTAATATGAAATTAAAGTATAGTCAATGGAAATGAAATAAAAAGTCAACCAATGAAATTTTTAAAATAATTACTAAGTCATGAAAATAATAAGAATAATGAATTATTAATAAATAGTTCATAAAATAAGTGAAAATGATGAAAATTATAAAATAATGTATACATGAATTTTTACGGAATTTATATGCTTTGTTAGAATATTTTCGAAATAAATTATTGATTATGTTTACTTAAAATATTGAAGTATTAAGAAATAATTCGATAAATAAGTACGTAATTATAAACGAGAACGAGGTAAATTGCTTTAGTATAAAAAGAAATAAAAAAGTCAAATTATGCATTTTTGAAGCATAAAATAATGAATTATACTAATAGAATTTATAATTGCGTAAAAAGTTATAAAATAATGCGTGACTAATTTATTAAAATAAATTAGTCAATAAAAAGTATTAAAAAAGTAGATGATTATAAGATAATTAGCTGACGAAATAAAAAGTTGGCATATCGAATAATTGAAAATTTTGGATTGTAAAAGAAAAGGAAAAAATCGTAAAAAAATCAATATTGAATTATTAGAAAATAATTCGTAAAGAATTATACAAAAAGAATAAAAGAGAACTGTGAATTATAATGCCATAATTCATAATTTGTATAAAAAACTGAAAAACCCAAGTGTCTGAGTGAATTATTGAAAAATAATTCACAAAAGTGACTTGAAAAGATAAAGTAAATAAAATGACAAAAAGTTCTTGAATAGTCAAAAGCACTAAAAGAGTGTGTTTGATCAGAAATAAAGTGTTGTAATAAAGAAAAGAAGGAAATTAAAGATTTTTAAATGTTTAAAAATTATTGCAAATATAATTGATTATTTTGCCCGTAGCGATAAGCAGGTGATGTTATTCTTGTTTAGGATATAATTGGCTAGCCATAGGGACATCTCTGTACCGCGGTGCAAGTCATGTCAACTTGCTTTGGTATGGGTAGGATTTTTGATCTCCATAACTTCAGTGTAAAGTGAAAGTGAAAGTGCATCTATTTTCTGCTCTATTAGACTTGATCTTCCGAGATCATTTCTCTATCTGTTTAGTGGGACCTTTGGGTCCATGTCCCGTATATCCTTTTTGAGAATCCTGTTATATTGCACTAGGGGCATATTGTAACAAATAAATCAGTACTGCTTAAATGAATTAAATATAAAAAGTTATAATGAAAAATGATTCGTTTTGAAGAAAATGTAAAGTTGAAATAAATCTGTAAAGTTACTCAAAAAGTGAGATTAACAAGAAAAAAGAAAAAGAAAGGTTTTATAAGAATAAAATAATAAATGAAGATTAAGTTAAGCCTTTATAATAAAAAATAATTTAAAATGTGTTTTGTTTTACATAAAAAAGATAAATTTAATTAATTGGTATTTCCTGTACCAATTACTATCATGAATAGTGGCAAGTTTGGAAAATAATATTAATTTCCTAGTTAATGTTAAAAAGTGATGGCAATGATATTAAGTGAAATTTGATGCTTAAGTAAATATATTTCTAAAAGAAAAGTTAAATGAACAGTAAAACGATAAAAAGGCATATAATTGTTCAATGAGGAAAAAGTAAAAGATATAAATCCTAAACAATAATTGAGCATAGGTAAATGTATAAAAAAAAAGAAAGAAAGTTCTGACTACAAAATGCTCCAAAATAACTATATTCCTTTATAATAAAGCTTAAAAGCCTTTAAATAGTAATGTATTTATTAGTTAAAAGTTAAAGTAAAATAAAAGAATAAATAGCGAGAAGTGTAATTGGAATACATTTTGAATAATTGAACAATAAATTGAGAAATAAAATAGTCTAATTTGAGTACCAATATACACTTTTTAATGAAATGATAATTATATCGTTATAGCAAAAAAAAAATGAAGATAAGATGAAAGTAAAAGTGAACGTAACAGTAAAAGTTATAGTAAAGAATAAATGGTAAAAGTAAATCTGATAACGATTCACCTTAGAAGATAGTGTAGAGTAAAGTCGTAAAATTGGAAACCAAAGATCAATGATTACCAAAAATATGAATTAATAATAAAACTAATTTTGATTAAAGTAAAAGAAAATATTTAATGAAATAAGTATAAGAGTAGCATAATCTATGTAATTATGCCTTTCTTTAGGAAATCCTTGGATTAGTAGTCACCACTGGGCATATTTAGTGCTCAGCACGTAGTGTTTACTGCGTGCAGGTTATGAATTATTGTGGGAGCACAGTACATGGTGAAGCCAGATTGGGAGAGAAGAATTAGTATTAGACCGAGTTGTATTTTGGTATGTATATACTTAAACCATTAAGGTAAAAGATCGAACTGTAATTTGATTGTATTTATGATTGCTGATGGATGAGTGTTTAGTGTAAATTTTTGTGTATGTTTTAATTGTTTACAAGATTGTTGAATGATTCGGAAATTAACTTAAAAGTATTTTAAGTGTTTCGAACCGTTAGGTGAGAAAAAAAAACTTACCATTTTCGACTAAATTTCGCATCGAAAAGGACTGTTCCGAGAAGGGTGTGACACTATTGGATAATGTCATTGCTTTCCACAGTTATAGCAAATTACTATATCCTTCTTACTAGTCTTAGGTTTTGCTTTTTTTTTTTTAATATTTTGGCTTTTTTCTAATTGGCTTCTCTTAAATATATTGTTGTTTATATTGCTTAGGTCTATAACTTTTTTTTTCTAGTAATATATTTCCTTTTTGGTTTTACCTTTCTTTTGGCAGCTGATGGAACTCTAATTTGTTAATAACCATATTGCTCACAAAATGATCCTAATTATTTTCTTCCAACTATACTATCTCTTTTTAATTTTAAGTCAGTACAAATTGCTAATCCTTCTATGTTAAAAATATTTATTATTTATCCATAAGTTAGATTATTATAAGATATAGTAATGTTATTTTCATTTTTTAACCTATTTCTAACTCTTTCTGCAAATAATTTTGGTAATCCTGCTATAAATATTTATTTTCAAAAACTATTATTACAGTCTATTCTAGTCATTATTTTAGTCAAAAATAAATCTTTATACCATCTAAAATCTTGTAATTTTGGACAAGTTAAATTTTGAAGAATTTTTGAACGTCTTTCCTGATATAAATGAGGATCTCCTACAAAATTTTTAGCTATAGAAAATATTAAAGTATTTATTATATCATCCCGTTTAGTTTTTATTTGAATATTATTTTCAATTTTGATAATTCTTTTATATGTTGATAATATATGCGATTTGTCTCTATCGTCTACATAATGATCCTTAAGGCGCTTACCATCTTTCCCAAAAGCTATAGCTGATGGGAGAGGTGCTAATTTATACTTAAGTGCACAATGTCTCCACGTTTAGTGCCACATAAGAGGCTTTATACTTAAGTTACTTTATTCACCTTTCCTTCCTTCCTCCCCCACGGCTTGAACCCTGATTGGTATCAAAGCCCGATGGGGGAAGTATGAACGTACCTTGGTTGAATTTTGAGCCTCAGTTTCTTTGGAAATTCACTCAAAGTGAAGTTATAATAGCCTTAATAGAACTATATTGGTAGCAAGAAATTATTTTAAATATATTAGAAGATACATTATTTGAAATTTATAATAGCGAAGTTGAATTAGATAATCCGAGTCTTTCTTAGAAAATATTCTAATTAAGATATCCAAATAAGCATATTTAATTAAGATAAATTTAAAGAGAATTTTGAGATTGTGCTTGGAGCGATGAAATGTAGGTCAGCCCTAAAGGCTTAGTGATAGTTAGCCCTTAGAAGTCGAGATGGCATGTTGGTGGTTTCGATAAGCTGGGTGGTCCCATGATTCACACAGGTTTCATTCTTAATTTTTTTAAATTTAGATTGATTAATGGATAGATTAAGAGTAATATTTTCTATTAAAGATTCTAGATTTGGTTCAACTAGTGAAGATAATAGTAAAGATATGGATTTTGGAACAATTGATCAAAATAGGAAAATTGCAACTGTTACCATCAAAATTAGCTAGGACATAGGGCTTGCTAAGTCATTGAGTTAACCATTTTTATGCCTTTCACCAGCACACGGGCCACTTAACGAAAAATTATCAAACTTTAAGGAGCCAAATCCAGGATCTTATTGATGCAAAGCAAATTGTAAACTCAAAGGACAAGAGGAAAAGGTGAGTTGTGTTGCTACCAGTTTTTTAATTTGACTTAAGCTTGCCATAATGGTATATGTTTTGAGAAGTATATGACATGTAGATACCTAGCTGTCACCCACTCAATTCCAACGATAAGCAATTTAGAGAGTTACGAAATGTAAATATCACCACCGATCTTGGGGGCATAGTCTAGAAAAGCAAGAGCTTAAGATGTTGAAGGACTTTTTGCTACCTACACTTGTAGTAAGAAAAGATGCAACACAAACCACTTTTTGCTAATGTAAATGTGCATATGTTTCTTTGGCTATGTTAATAATATGAGCTTCTCTTAGATATGCAATGTGTTATTTTATTGCATCATGTATGACAATAATCATGATAATTATATAAGATATTAATTCAATAAACACTGCTTCATTTAATTTCAAGGAAAAATAACACCTTGATTGCATCCAATATGGCTCACAAGGTAAGGATAGCTTGAAAGAATAAAAAGAAAGTAAAACATGAAAAAAATGAAAAGAAGAAAAAAATTTTGCCTAGACCTGAGGTGACATGACGAGAATCAACAGAAACACTATAAGATAGACTGCCAAAGCTTATCTAAACCATAGATCATTTAAGCAGCAAATTTGAAGACTTAGGCCAAAAGGCAGAAAGAAGAGTTGAAGGTTTTAAGCGACAAGCATCGAAGAAACTAATGGGAAACCAAAAGTACCATTAGCTTGAGATGCCAAAATTTCTTAAAGATGCCTCAAAAAAGGATTAAGGAATGATCTATAAGCTAATTATCTTAACTATAATTCAAAAAATGGGCTGACAAGAAATAATTAAGATAAGGAGAGAAAAAGAAAAGATGGAAAAAAAACTTATACAGAAGCTTGCACGGCTAACATAAACAGAAAAACAAGATGGAAGGTAAAGTTTCAAAGTTTGTCCCTCTCTTCTTAACATCTAAAGGCAAGCACAATATAGCCAGTCAAGATTTAGCCTCAACCATTAAATGTTGTTTAAAAGCTCAATGATCAGAGTCAAATGAATAAAATAATGTCTCCTGCAATTAAAAGGAGAACATCCTATAAGGGTTCCCAAGGAAGATGAAGACTTATTTAATCTTTCAAAAAATAGATCCAAAGTCGTCGTTCAAAAGAATAATTCAAATCAAGTGCTCCAGGTTATAGGAGCCAAAGTCAAACCCTTTATGCTGAAAAAGCTACGATTAGAAAAGGCAGCCATTTCTCGCTAGCAATGGTCAAGAAAAAAGGGGTTTAATGAATTAAACAATGCTGATAGATTGAAAAGGGTTTTATGGCAAAGATTAAAAAAAGAGAAAATAAAAAAAAAAGAAAATATAGCCCTACAAGTTGAAAATAAAATAGCGTTGCTAAAATTGGGTACCCTGCTAGGCCAAAAATTCAAAAAAGGCATCCTAGGCAAAAATTAGAGGTTAAAAGAGAATATTCAATCAAGAAAATTCATGAGGGTTGATTGATAGCAGGAGTTGGATGCACATAAGGGGTCACCTCTTGAGGTTGAATGAAACATGTGTTTTTGCATTACATGTTTAGGTATGATTGTTGTTATTATTATATAATGCATGTAAATAGGAACAAATACATAAGCTAGGTACAAACATATGATTAACATACAAAAAGAAACTTATTGCATATAAAAGGGTTGTATCGAAGCTAAACTCTTAAGCGGCATAAGCAACACCCCATATGTTGGATGTTTTCTTCAATGTTCTTACCATAACATCTCTATCAAGATACAATGCCAATAGTTTTACACCATAGAGGAAAGCCACCTTTTGATGTTCAGAAGTTTGTTCTTGATGAATGTCATGTATGGAATCTAGTGTGGGCTAACAGAGATAAAAGTTACGCCACTTAAACCAGATGAAGTAGAAATGATTTTATGATATTTCTAGGGACTGTGTGCATCAAGAGAAATAAGGGTTGTTAGTAAGGGTAAATCTTAAAACCTCTCCTTTGGCAATTAACTCGTAACTCAAGATGTAAGGCAAAGTCTTAGGGTTAAGAGAATAGTCCTTTGATGGCTATAAGTTTTTTAAGTAAGAGGTGCAGCTTTGAATAGGCAAAGTGAAAATGCAGAATTGTGATCCCTAATAACTGCTAAAGGAAATGTATAATAGATCAATGTCTTCGGAAGGCTATTGAATTAGTGCAAAAGCCAATATGGGATTTTTTTTCTAAGTCCTTAGGGGCATTAAATGGTATATACAGTCTACCGAGGAAGAAATTATCTTTGGCAAAAACACAATAGAGAAAGATTGCCTACCTTAAAAGTGATAAGACATCTCGGGAAAATGGTAAGGAAGAAAAAACTAAAGAGAAAGTGCCTAAAGCAAACTTGCTTAAAGCCCATTTGAAAAAAGATTGGTGAAGAGGAATTTCTCATTTGATAATGAAAATTACTTGAAGCCATTAATGGTGGCATTATATGAATTAGGAGCATTATTAGCATGGAAGCTGTAGTAGAAGTATCCAAAGACTTATTACTAGTAGTTACTAAGTTCATGGTAGATGCTCCATCAAAAAGAAGTACCTGCTATCTTGTGAGAGCTTGGAAAGACTGAACAACTAATTTACCTTCTAAATCTTATGTTCGGGGATGAAAATTCATTTGCATTTGCTTTGACAACCTTGATTTCTATGTTGAACATTTTAGCAAGGGTGATCATAAAGCCAAAATCGATAATAGGCTCAGATAGGTTGTGTTTCAGAGCCATACAAGTGTTGTACATTCACACAGTTGACAAAAGATCATAATCCTCTAACACTCAGCCTTGTTCAAGAGAAATTAGCATCCTTAAAGAAAGTTTTTAAAGAAGATCAAGAAAGATCTATAAGCCTCTTGCACAATTTATCAATATATATATGGTTCTGAACAGAAGGGCAGTCATGACGGTGTGTGTTTGAGATGCACCGATGAGTAAGAAGCCATGATGGTTATAGGAGAAATCATAATGGCATTTATACAGCTCACATGAATGGCTTGGCATTTTATACATCAAAATGTTCTCTTGATTTCCTACGGAGATAAACTTTTCTAATTCAGGAAGATCACATGTCAGGGAAGTATACAGGATAATTTCAGAAATCTAGAGTTTAATGCTATCATCATAGGAAAATGATAGCCTGATACGATACAGTCGATGGTAGATGACTTTTGAAGGATATGAGTTTCACACTATAACTTATGTTTTCTTAAGTTTTCTGTATATAATGTGTTGCAATCCAGAATGTGGCCTTGTATAGCTTACACAAGAATAGACTCCCATCCGGAGTGGTAAGTAAGAATCTTAGCAATATACACATAAAGTGGAAATAGGATAAATTTGTTTGAATACTTTTGATTATGTTAAGAAGACGATAGCTACTTATTAGCTCCCTTGGGATCGATGTTAACTGTCGAGCAAGATAGATCAGTAGAATAATGTCACCATAGAAAATGGATATGTCAGCAAAGGGTAATCCAATATGTTGGATAGGTTTTTGAAAGAAAGGGTAGCCTTGAGACACCAATCTGATAACCATCGATGGAAGTTCCTGATGCTTTAGTCACTTCTTATAGGAAGTTTTACATATAGTGTGAGATACATGTTAGAGTTTTGAAGGCAGAAAAGGAATTTTCAGTTACCACAGACCCTTCGAGCAGGGGGCATGGCTTCTGAGTAAAGTATAAGATTACAAGCTCAGCGTGGCATAACATTCAATGGGATGACTACATCATAGTTCGAGAGAAAATGGATATTTTTTTGCCAAAAGTGTCATTTTTTGACATGTGGGCCCCACCTCATCTGCTGTTTCTCCCACAACGAAACGACACCATTTTCCCTTATAAAAAGGCAACTACTTGTGCCATTTTCCAGTGTCTTCTTTGCCTTGTCGGAATGACATCGTTTGGAGCATAGTGAAATTAAAACGACATGCTTGCTTGATATTTTTTATGCAACCTTTCGCCTGAAAATTATGGGACCCATTTGTTAGAAAATGACAATCTAAGTTGCCTTTTTTAACATCCTATTTCTCTAAATAAAATTCATTTAGCACCTATTCTCTATATATTTTTCAAATTTGCACCAAAATAAAAAAGAACCCCATAGTTGTGTGATTTATATTTATGCAGTGAATCTCTATTAGGGGTGAGTATGGACTGGTTAATCGGTACATGAGTAAAAAAATTAATCAATCCATTAATATTGATTTTTTTAAATCACTAACCATTAACCAGTCCATTGATTTTGGCTTTTCGGTTAACTATTAAAATTTATAACATAAAATTGTAAAAAAAGATAAAATTAAATTCAATTTTAAATGTACAAAGTAATTTTTAATTAAATCACAAAATAAACATAATATACTAGTCAAAATTTATGTTCTATAAATTAATAGCTAATATTATAAAATAGATTTGATATTTATCGAAAATTAATATGCTTGATTTTAAGTCAAATTAAGTTTTGGACAATATTAAATGTTATAACATAAACTCTAAGATATAAGAAAATATAATTAAATACTATTAAGTAAAATATGAATACCAATCTATAATAAAAAATAATATATATATATATATATATATATATATATATATATATATATATATATATATATATATATATATATATATATATATATAAACTGATTAACTGTGAACTAACGATTAATCGAAACTTAAAAATTTAAATCGAGATCAAATATTGAAAATGTAAAATTAAAAACTATAACTGAGTCTATCAGATCGATTAACCGAAAAATTGATTTGATTTTGGATCAATTTTGCTGCTAACCCCTAATCTCTACACTAGTTATCCAGACAAATAGTATGTCATGTGAAACCTAAAAATACAAAAAATCACTATACAAATTAATGTTTATGTGTTTCTTAGTGTATCCTATATAAATATATATTAATTAAATATATAATAATTAAATAATAAAAATATAATTATATTGTTGTACTAAACCGAATCTATTTGATATTTTTTTCAACGTTAAAAGATCATCTATATAATTCTGAATTTATGTATGAATGATTTTGAAAATGATCATATTAGGTAAAAATGCACCCAAAATAGCACATATAAAATATTACGAGTAAATACGTTTACCTCTTGTAGTATAGAATCCTTTGACATAAGCGGAAGCGCATGATCTTTACTTTCACATCACTAGCATGACTTTTAACTACAAACACGTACACTGAGAAAAAAATGATTATTCCACGGTATAAATGCCCATTCAGAGAGTAAATCAAGTGTCTTATGGTGGAGAGTGTATTTTTGTAACAAAAAGTGCAACCCCCCATGGATTTACTAAAGACCTATTTATAAAGGTCTTGAAGAGTTCAAACCCAAGTTTGATTCTTTTTCCTATCTTAATTAGGAATTAAGTATCCTAATCATAATAGAATAATAAAGGTGGAGTCATGGATATATCCAAACTCTATCAAATCCATTTTTTAATAATCTATACTTAAATACAATAACAAATGTTGAATTGATAAAATATCACTTTTCATTCACAATGTAATACAATACAATACGTTAAAATATAACTATATTTTCATTATAACAAATTAAATTAATTATTACTAATTTAAACATGATAACAAAAAGAAAGACCAAAAAAAGTCTAATTACATAAATTACTACAATAATTAAATTGTATGGATAAATTAAAAAATTTCGTACAATCCAAAACTTTAATTTTATATAAAATAAATCATTGACAAAAAAAAAATCTTATTTTAATTCAATTATAACTACCCATTAATTATGCAACTTTTTTATTTTACTATCAATATATCAAATTGCACCAATATGTATGTGAATATAAATTATATATTTTTTTTGTTAATATGATAAGTTTTAGTAACTAAAATTATCATTTTAATATTTCATATTACTTTCTATAAAAAGAATATTTTGTATCACTAATAAATATTGCATGTTTACATGAAAATTGCAATTAATAATTTACCTCATTTTCTTCAAATTACCAATAACAGAACAAAAATAAATCTACAATTGCATAATAATATATTAAAATATTGTATCAAACTATTATTTTAAAAATTTTACCATAAATTAATTATAAAATTTGTCAAATAAATAAATAAATAGATTTAATGATACATATATATAATTTTTGCTTACTTTTTAATTTGTGTAACTGATAAAATATCACCTCAAATTTATAATTATAACAAGAATAAAACTTGAGATTCTTCAAAATGCTGGGATATGTGTGTTTGAGGGCTGAGGGGAGACTTACAATTCTTCTAGCGTTGGAAAGGGTATAAGAGATTTCTAATTCTGTAATGATCTGCTGCGAAATAATGTGATTTTTTAACCACCAAGCAGCTTGCCTCGAAAATATCACCCACTCCGAATTTCATATCCATGTATTGCATGATTAATATGTACCATTTCATTTGTCTAAATATTTTTCAAAACACACAAATAAATTTTCGAAAGACATTATTCATAAAAAAAAGTCTTGTTAATATAGCTTAATGTGAAACACATTGATTTGTATAAAAGAAAAAAAAATTATAAAAATTGGGTGCAAGAATTCTTTTAAAAAGTATATGGTTGAAAATATTTTTAATGAAGTTTTGATATATTTTTTCCAAATTTATTATTTATGTATGCAAATTATTTTTTAAAATAATAATACATGAATTTTATAATTTCTTTCCATTTCTTTATTTTTCTTGAATAGAATTATATTTTAAGAAAAAATTAATGAGGTCCAAATTTTACTAAACAAATTTAAATTTCTTTTTTTGGAAACACAATACCGTATGAAGCTTAAGATTTTAATTTCGTACTTTACAATTTTTAATATACATCAGTAAATAAATTATCATAAATTTATTTAATTAATTTGAATTTTTAAAGTGATAATTTGAAAATGTAAAAATTTGTTAAATTTAATAGATATGAAATGTAAAAAAATAAAACCAATTCGTACTCGCACATCTTTTTTACCAATTTTTTATATATATTTTGTCAACTTATACTTCAACACATTTCACCTATGGTAGAGCAAGCAGTGCTTACACATAGCAGAATTGGCAGCGTTAATTTCTAGTCCTGATCTTGCCAATAATTCCTATTTCATATCGGCAGTTTAATTTTCTAAAAATTGGGAATGATGAATGTGTCCTGATGCATGAGATTACAAATACTGAAATCATATATGGCACACATATATAATGATCTGATCTAGAAAGAAGAACAAGAACACATCTTAACAATCAGAAGATAATAAAACATGGCTCCCTCTTGCAGATTGTGCGTTGTGAAGCAACCTTCATACTTGCATATTCGTTCAACAAACTTGCAGAATGTGTGTTCTGAAGCAACCTTCTCGGAGCAAATGGACACCTCTGTTTTCATTTTTCACTAGCTTGTTTGCAAGCAATTGCGCACTCTGAATAACCAGAAGATAAAAATGTCAAATAGAAGTTTGTAGCATGACTAATCAAATAAAAGCTTCCTACAATCTCAAGCACTAATGTCTGCTAACTTACCTTCTAGCCAGTATTTGCAGTCTTCCACCAGGACAGACACGTACGTCTTCTGTGCTTCTTCGACTATCCTTTCTTTTTTTGTTTTCCTTCTTCGATCTCATTTTGAACCTGCAGCGGAACTAATTTTGGTTGAATAGTCTGACTGCTAGACACAAGAGGCTTGCTAATACTTTAAGCACATATATTAGCACTGAGAAACTAACTTTAAGCAAATATATGAGCACTGAGAAACTAACACCTAAACTTTCTTTGTCTATTAAACCATGTTTTGCTTTCCTAGCAAAGCGTGAAATAAATTTCTTTAACATTAGGATTTTTAATTTCCGCCAACAATTGGTTCAGTGGTAAAACAGAACTGCTGCTAGCAGAAAAAGGCTTAGGTGCGATTCAGGACTTTCACAAATCTTTCGCATTAACTTAGAAGTAGCATCCTTCAGAGAGAGAAGGAACATATTTTAACTACAAGATGAAGGATGAAGTGACAGAAACATGCAACATGGCTTGACAGTTGCAAGATTAATGCTATGAGCTTAATTGAACCCACATGCGGAGACGTGCATAATTTACCTGGCTTAAGAATGATTTGTGCCAGATCTAATGGATCCTGACATGCTTGAAGAGAAAGAATATTGGCTCTAGAATCCTGCCAGGATACACAATATTAGCAATAAAGATTGGAATATCCAAATTGGCAAAGAGCTTCTTATGTAAGTGGAAAACCTGTAGATTTGAAAAGCAACTCTGCTTACTATGATAGTTCAAGGCCTTCACTTTCATTAATCAGAAAACCTATCAAGAAACCGAAAAAGATCAGATACTAAAAAATAAAAATAAAAAAAGGAAAATGAAAAGATGCAGTGCAACAGTAATAAAATAATTGTATTTGAAATAAGATGAGACCTCATAATGTATTTGTGGCGAATGTGAGCAATCTTGGACCATTCTGCTTTCTCTTTTTCACACCTTTTCTGTAGTAAAGGACATCCAATGATAGATAACTCAGAAATTGACAAAGGAAGCCCCTCTGCCGGTAAGAACTGGAGCTTAGGGCACTCGTGGATTGTCAATTTTGTTAGAGAGGTAATACACTGGAGTCCCTTATAGTTCAGAGATTTCAGATTCTCGAGGTTGTAGATTCCTAGAGAGGATACGCCAGAGGGAAGGAATGCCTCTTGAGGAAATGATTCCACATCTTCGTACACACCAAGTCGAAACTCTGAAAGAGAGGAGAGCATTTGCAAACCCCGTTTCATGAGGTCAGCAATCAGCTTGCTGCATCCAGAAATGTGAAGTGATTCTAATTTTGACGGCAAACCCCCATTCAGGAACGAGTCAAGTTTTGGACAAGAATTTATTTTCAGATGCTGCAGGGATGGTAAGAGGGACTGCATGCATTCGGGCATTAACTGCAGCTTACGGCATTCCCCAATGTCCAATCTTCTAAGAGAGGACAGGTGTTGAAGCACCTTGGCAGCTAAAGATTTTAGATTTGCGAGTTCTTGGATACTGAGAACTTCCAACCTTAAGGGCAAACCTTCTGGAAACAACCGAAGGTTTGGACATGCACCTACATACAACTCCATAAGGGCAGGAAAAATGAAGTTCATGCCCTCAGGCAGAAACTCAAGATTGGAGCACCTCCATAAGTTAAGCATAGTCAAATTGGGAGCAGACAATCCTCTTGGAGAGGAAATTACATTTTTGCACTCACTAATTTGCAAAAATGTCAGAGACATGGAATATCCACAAAGCGATTCAAAATTCTCGCACCTTCCGATTTTAAGTCTCTGTATATTAGGAAACAACTCCAGCGAGAAGCATGACAGTGAACTGAGATTTGTGATTTCAACTTCAGTAAAACTGGCTGCTGTAACTCCAACTGTTTTTTCTACTCTCATGTTTGGAGAAAGGTAGTAGAAACCCCGGACAATAAGTCGGTAGAACCCTGAAGGCAATTTATCTAAGCTTGCATCACAATTGCCCTTAAACATCAAACCACTGGTTGCAGGGGAACTTGGACAATACACCACCAAAACATTTATCCTTGTGGAAAGATGGAGAATAATATGTGAACTCGGAGCTGCTGTCGCTTCGGTAGGAACGGAGATCACATTAGGGTGCTTCTTGATCTCGAAGGAACTGAGAGAAATGAGATCCCCAGGTGTTGCTTTCAGGGCAGAGTATGAGTCCAAATACGAACATCGACTGATATAAAATCTCTCTAATTTGGGGAATAACTCTACAGGGAAGCACTTGAGTAAATTGTTGTTTTTGATTTTAATTTCTCCCAAACTGTTGAAAATGCCATGCAGATGATCCAATTCAATTTCTTCCGTAGAGACCATTCCATCTATCACAAGGCAGTGCAGCCCAGAAGGCAATTTTGATAACCTGATACCACCAGACCTGCCACGGAACTCCATTTTATGGATAGTTGGAGCCCATGGAAGTGAAGCTAACATGAGTTTTGGACATTCTACAATGCAAAGCTCCTGAATTAGAGGTAAATTATCGCACACCGTTCTTGCCAATGAACCACTGGACTGATCAATAGCCGTTTCCTCAATAGCATTCAAGGATTCAAGACTTGGACATCCCTTGATACAGAGTGTTCTTAACTTGGGGAAAGGCCCTGATGGGAAGCACTTGACAGAGCTACAGTCTCTGATTTCAATATATTCTAAAGAAGTGTATAGACCATCAGCTTGCTTTAGTGTCTCCCCGCTTGCAAAGGAACAGAAAGATCGACTAACATCCATTTCCTTAATTGCCCTCAAGGATTCAAGGTTTGGACATTTTGATATGAGAACCGATTCTAGCTTAGGGAAAGACCCCATTGGAAAGCACTTGAGAGAGCTGGAGTCAGTGATTTCAATAACTTTCAAAGAAGTGCATAGGCCATCTGACTGCCTTAGTGCCTTTGTTAGGGATTCCGCAGATTGGAATTTCTCAACTCTCAGAGAGCCGAACCCAGAAGATGATGTATTTAATGTCATATGGCGACAATTATCTATTACTTTCATCCGAAATTCAACTGATACCCTTGGAAATGTAGACACAAGCTGCGGACATCTTTCAATCTCTAAGATTGTTAGTGAAGGAAGGTAATTTGGTAGAGTCCCTTTTATGTCAGGACATTCTCTAACATAAAGCTCTCGAAGAAAGGGGAAAGCTCCAGGTTCATCCTTCCACTCATGCAAATGTGGCATCCTTTCTAACGATAAAATTTCAAGGGAACCAAAGGGCTTGAGCATGCAACTCCCATAGAATTCATGACCGATTGACATTAACCTGTCAAATGCTGTGATAGAGAGGTCTTTTAGAGATGATAATTGCCCAAGTGGTGGCAACTGCAAACAGTTTTCGCATTCATTAAGCTTCAAGGATACTAAATTTGAGAAGGAAAAGTCTCCTAACCAAGTTGGAAATCGTGCACCGCTATAGCCAATGATGTTGAGACATTCCAAGTTTGCATGAGGCTGTAACATCTCAAGTACTTTCACAACAAGCTCTGGAATTTCGATCTGACCGGCCCACTTGAACTCTAACTTCTTGAGTTGTTCTCTGGCCATCATATTGACTTCCCGGACATCTTCAGCATCACCAACATTTTGTAGATTCTGAACACTAAGCTCACCCTGAATATGCTTCAGTTTTCCAAGCTCTTTAATGCTGGACTCATTCTGTTTTCCTATTATAAAATGAGTTAATACACGTAGCTCAGTTAGATTACCCATTTCAGGTGGCATTGTTTGCAATTTAGTCCTTCTAGTATCGAGAGAACACAAGTTGATTAGCCTTCCCATTCTGCTCGGCAGCTCAATGAGATTTGTACACTGAAACAAGTTTAATATCTGCAAGTTATACAAACTACTCACAGATTCAGGTAACCTTCTAATCAATGCTCCAGAGAGATTCAAATGCCGCAAATGCTTCAAGTTGCCAATAGAATCAGGCACCTCTTCTAAATTACGACAGCCAGGCAAAGATAACACTCTTACACACTCAAGTGACTGCAAAAGATCTATCATGACTTTATTGTCAATTTTTGCAGACATCCATCGTTTTTTGAACAATAAAAAAGTTCGCAAAAGTTGGCCTTTGAATGTCCCTTTCAACTTAAAGTTGCACTGTGATAAATGACGAGTGCTTCCAGAAATGTTACATAATTCATCACCATCCAACCTGAAACAAAATTCTCCGGATACAATTTCAGCCAAATCATGCATAAGGTCATGCATAATTAAGAACGACTTATTGCCACTGGATTGTTGAAAAAATGATCTTGATATGAGATCTTGAATGTATTCATGACCGACATCTAGTATCTTCTTATTTCCTTTGGGTTGAACTAGAAAACCCTCTGCCATCCATAAGCAAACTAACTCCTCCTTGGTGAAGAGATAATCTTTAGGGAATATTGCACAATAAGCAAAACACCGTTTTAGATGTGATGGGAGATAATGATAACTCAATCTTAGAGAAGGTAGGATGTTGCTGTTCGGCAAATCCCAAAAACTACTTTTCGATATTTTTTTCCATTCCTCGGGATCTTCTTTGGAGCGGAGAAGACCTGCCAGTGTTTTTGCAGCTAAAGGTAAGCCTCCACATTTTCTCACCATTTCTCGACCCATTACTTCCAAGTCTGGATGTGCAGCAGACTTTCCATCACCAAGTGCATGTTTTGCAAACAAGGACCAGCAGTCTTCAACACTTAACTCCTTTAAATGGTGAGATGGAGTAGTGCCCATCACTGATGCCACACCTTTGATGCGTGTTGTAACAATTATCTTGCTTCCTCGTGCTCCAGACATCAAAGGAGTCGATAATCTGACCCAATCATCATATTTTTCTTCCCAAATGTCATCCAAAACTAGAAAGAATTTGTTCTCTTTCAGTTTCTCCTGTAGTTGAATTTGAATTTGATTTGCAGTGGTGGAGTCGCATTTCTTTCCACCGACCTCATCAAGAATATCTTTCAACACCTTCAAGACATCATATTTTTCAGAAACACATACCCATGCTCGGAGAGGAAATTGCTCTTTTACTCTACTCTCATTGTAGAGAAGCTGAGCTAGGGTGGTTTTACCCAACCCACCCATTCCCACAATGGGAATTACACCAACATTGCTACCATTGGGATCATCAGACAGCAGTAACTCCATTATGGCTTCTCTATCTTTGTCCCTGCCAAAAACACCAGATTCATCTACTAGAGAACTAGTTGGTACTTTATGTGAGGATGGTTTTTCTCCAATACCCTCTTTCAGACCAAGGGCATCTTTCTGTTCCACCAAATGTTGAAATCTCGCTAGGATTTCTTCTAATTTCCTATCCATGCTCTCTCCAAACGGATTACGAGATGAGAAAAATTTATGTACCTTATGTTTTCGAGGTTCGATCTTCGATCGCAGAGATTTATAAGCGATATCATCCATCAAGTCATCGGCATCATAAACAACATGTTTGAGCTTGTTAAGCCAAACTTCCACTGCTGGTTTTGTAATCTGCAGCTCCTCAGCATCATCGAGGAGTCCACTGACAGTGGAAATAGTCGTCTCCAGCTTGTTCAACAGTGCAGTGCTGAGCTTTCTGCCCTTGAAGAACTCAATAACCTCAGGAGAAGCCAAGCGATCGAAAATAACCTGAATAAAAGCGGAAAGAAATGCTCCTCCCAGCCCCTCTGCCATATTGCTTCTCTTCTCTGCAAGAGAGAGATGGGTTTAGTAGAGAATCAAATGACGTGGAGATGAAACAAGAGATTGAAATTGAGGTTTCGTATAGCAAATCGAAGAGATCAATAAAGAAGGGATTGTTAGTTTGAGAGGAAAGAGCAGAGCATGTAGGTTTTAGATAATGGACAATTATTGCACTACCCATAAGATATGACAATAAAGATGAGGAAGACAAAAAGAAGTTGACCCCCCAAGAACAGGACGGAGAAAAAGAAGCGCACAGGATGATCCATTAACATCCCAAGGGCTGGTATTTTGGAGGGGCGTGCATCGATGAACCCGATCATAAATATATATATATATTGAATTTCTATCCATTTAATTCGATATTTTTGAAATTTTATCTAATCAATTCAACTTACCTGAATTTATTTTTTTAATTTATATATTTAAATTAAAATTTTAAATTAATATAAATAAATAATATTAAATATCATAAAAAATATTTTAAAAATATAACAAACTAACAATTTTAAAATTACATTAAATATATATTATATATTAATTAATATTGTAGAAAAATTAAAATTTTTTTATTTATATATTAAAAATTTTGAATTGTTCAATCGAATCGGGTGAAAATCAAAAATATGCCTAATATCAATAATCGAACCGATCTTATTAACCCGATTAATCTCACTCGAATGCATCGATTTAGATCGGATTGATTAAATCGATTCGGTTTTTACACACCCCTGGTATTTTGTCGTAAGTTGTCACCCACTCCTGAAAATCATATTTTGTTGTATTAATTTTATAAAGGACACTCACTTTGACACTAATTTTGAAAATGCCCTCATAACATTTTATATATTACATTTTTATCCTATTATATATATTATATCTCACAGTCCATGTCCTTCTTCCTCTCTCAACCATCCGGTCCTATCTTTTTCTTCTTCCAGTAGTTGTGCATTTTTATTGCATTATATTGACAAAACGCATCTTTCAATCCCTAGCGCTATGTTTGGATGGAAATAGATAGAAGTAGATGAAAGTAGAGTAGATAGAAGTAACTTAGTTACTCGTTTGTTTTGTAAAAATTGCAGAGTAAATGGGAGTAGATGAGAGTAGATAGGAGTACTAGTTACTCTATATCCTTAAAAAAAGTTACTTCCAATTTTGGAGTAGATGGGAGTAACTTCATATTTACTCTAAAATTTTAAAGAGTTACTCTCATCCAATCCTATCTACTCTATATTTATTTTAGATTTGTCAAACAAGGGAGAGTATATAAGAGTTACTTCCATCTACTCTATTCTCATTTACTCCCTTTTACTCCTATCTACTCCCATCCAAACAGAGGCTAATTTTTTATCAAAGCATTTGCTATCCAATATCCCAAGCCAACTAATCTGATTTAATGCTGACAGATCATAAACGTAAATGGCTCCATTGCCTGAAGCAGGAGAAATGTAGGTGGCATTGAACAAGGAAAACAACGGAGAAATGTAGATGGCATTGAACAAGGAAAACAAGTCTTGGAGTCGAAAATAAGATTAACAGAGGAGATTCAGAAAGGCGCCAAGAAGAAATTGAAGATGTTGAAAGAATTAATAGCCGAGGATATTAATGATGTTGAAGAAGCCAATAATGGAAGAGACTGTCGGCTAAGCCACTAGAAGAGAATTTTCATTGTGCAAGAAGTAAAGAATTTAAATCTTGAACACCCCTCCCAAAATCTGTTGTAGGGGTGTGCAAAACCAAATTGAATGGAGTTTGATATGTTTGATTCTATTATTTCTGTTTGTTTGGTTCTAAATCTAAATTAAAAATTGGTTTGATTCATTTTTGAAATTGAAAAATCGAGAGAACTGAACCGATCAAAGTTTTTATAGATGTATATTTTATAGTATTATAATATCAAAATAGATATCTTGGATTAATGGTGTGAAAGTTTTTTAAAACCATTAGGTCTTGAGTTCAAATCCTTATAGACACTTAATTTTTTTGGTTTCTCAATTTTTACTTTAATTTTTTTACAAGTGAATTAAAATTAAAATGAAAAAGTAAATTAAAATATAAATTAAAATTCTTAATTTATTAAATTGAGTAGTAGAGTATTAATGATTAAATTAAAAATTAAATTTGTTGTATAATTGATAAATTAATTTATTGTGTATAAAATTAAAATTTAGAAGTGAATTAAAATATAAATTTAAATCCTTAATTTATTAAATTGAGTAGTAGAGTATTAGTGATTGTATTTTCAATCTAAATTACTAAATACTAAATCTTTTTATTTTTTTAATGTTGTGTCAAATTGGACTTAAATTATATTTAAAAAGTTAATTATATTTTTTATGAATTTTTTTATTAAAGAATTTTTAATGTATTTTTAAATATTATTTTAGCAATATATTTTTTAATATAATTTTGAATAGTATTTATTATGAACATAATATAATAAATTTATGTATTTTATTTTATTTTAATTTTAGTTATATTAAATGGTTTTATTTTTTTAAATATAAGTTAATTTAATTTATAGGCCTATTTAGGTTAAAAGTTCAATTAAAAAAAATTCATATTTGATCCAAACCGATTGAACTGAATCGGATCGATCGAAATTATTTCGGTCCATTCTGGTTTCGATTCTATAAATTTTGGTTTTGATTTGGTTCTCATATTTCCCAAATTTTGATTTTTGATTCTTTCGATTCGGTCTAAAATTGAACGAACCAACCATTTGCACACCCCTAATCTGTTGTCTGATATTATTAAACACAACTTTGAACTCTTGGCTGTTGTGGTTAATTGTTGAAGAGAGAGAAAAATAGCTCCGAAATTTGTGAGTCGTGTATATATATATATATACACGCACACACACACACACACACTTAAATAGAGTTTGTTAAATCGATTCAGATAAATATTTTTAAGATAAGGTTGAAATATTTTTCGGATCAAAATATGAAATAGACAAGATAACACTGAAAAATATTTTGAACTTTTTTTAATTGTTTGTTAAAATTTTTGAAATGAATTAAAAATATATTTTTTAATTTTTTAGATGTTAGGGTTAAGATATGTATTTCTATATTTGGTCAGATATAGATAGTTATACTTTTTATGGGATTCAATTTTTTAATAAATGCTTGAAAAGATCGAAAAAAATTAGAATAATTTTATTTTCTTTCCATCCAGATATTTCCAAATTAACAAACATTACCTTTAGAGGTGGCAAATGGGCGAATTTGACGGATTTGGATTGAACCATAAACGAGTGGATTATAAATGGAAGGATCATAAAAAAACAAAAAGATATGAATCATAAATGAGCCAATGTCCAAATGGGTTGGGTGGATTTCGACTAACCTATGGATTTAATGCATGTTTGTTCATTTCTCGTTGGTTCATCCATCTTTATTTTATTTTTTCACCAAAATTATCCAAAAATTTCTAAATATTATAATTAATATGTTTTTAAAATTTTAAGTCAATTGAAGTTCATTTCGATAGGTCTCAGGGACCGAAATATTTTCAGTTGATTCGAAAATTTTAAATTTTAAAAATATTTAAAATTTTAGTTTTCACTTCTTGAAATTAATATTCAATATTCTAAGATATTCTACATAATCAAAATAATTTTTGGAAGTTCATGAAATATTTTCAATCCGATCAAAGTTAGTTTGATCCCTTTTTAGTCTCGTGACTTAATTTTATTTTTGATTTTTGGTGTACTATTTGATCTGAATTTTAGTTCAAATTATATCACCGAATTTGTCATGAATTGTACTTTCTAATGGCGATATAAATTTTTTTTGAATCTCGGTGGGCTTGAGATGGTATTATTCACCTTTGGTATCACTATTCACTATCGAAAAGTACTATTCATACTAGTAGTGGTTCCAGGGCATTACAGATGGTGAGGGTGGAAGGAATAGATGATTTTAAGGGAGAGAGAAAGGGGGAGAACTAGACTGAGTGAATGGGGAGGTCCATTGAGCCCAGATGGGTCACATGAAGCTTAGATGTGGATCAACTTATTACACTACTTTTTTAATGAAATTAACATTTTTATACAATAAAATGATACAAAAATAGTGAAATAAAAAAATATTTGATCAAATATATTGGATAGTCTAAATAGATAGGATGGCTTAGATGGGTCATATTGTAGCCCAGATGTAAATCAACTTATTTGATCTATTTTTTCAATGAAATTAATATTTTTATATAATAACGTGATACAAAAAATACTGCATTGAATAGTCCAAATAAATCAGATGACCCATATGGGTCGTATTTTGGTTCAGATGAATCGTATGTAGCCTAGATGTGGATCAATAAATTTGATTAATCTTTTAATGAAATTAAACCTCAATATAATGTAATATTAAAATTACTGCAGTAAAAAATATGATAACCCAAATGAGTCATTTTTGGATTGGTCTAATGGACATCATAGCTAGATCAATTGGGCATTTTATAGGAGGCCCATTAGGCATCATAGGCAAAACCCAAATGGATTACATATTTAGTGAATCATTTTTAAATTGGTCCAATGGGTATTTTTTTGGATTGGGTTGGGTTTGGGTCATTTTTTTTACGAGATTTTGGGTTTGGCCCAATTTTGCTAGCCCTAACTAAATGTATATTTTTCTAATTAAATGTTCATTTGTGTGGTGATAGTTATAAAATATTTGTTATTTTTTTATTTTTTTCTTAATCATGTTGTATCCATCGATCATTAAACCAAATAGATAAAAAAATGGAATTTATTTTTATATTTTATTTTATATTTTTAGATTTTGAGTAGCATGATTTAAATGTGATGGAATATTGGGGAAGAGAAGAAATCACAACAAAAAAGCTGCTAATTAGCGACGGCACAATTTTCGTCGCTAATTTTGCAATGGATTAGCGACTGTTTTATAATTCCGTCGTGAGAAGGATATTTTCTATTTTTTGCGACGAAATAGAGACGGAATTAATAAACAGTCGCTAATTATTGGCGGGAAGTGCACGCTTTGCGACGGAATTAGCGACAACTTTTTTCGTCGCTAACTTTTATAATTTTTTTTCAAGAAATTGGTTCCAGAAATTTTAGCGACTAACATTTTAGTCGCTAATTTTGGCGGGAAAATTATGCACCTTTTTGGCGACGGTTTAGCGACGAAAATTCTGTCGCTAATTAGTATTTTGTTACTTTAATACGATTAGCGACGGATTTATTTTAGTCGCTAATCCGTCACAAATAAATTAAAACATAAGTTTTTAAATTTTACTCCCATGGTTTATGTAAAATTTCAAGTAATTTTAAAATAGACCATATAAAATGAATATTTTCTTTTGTAACAGAAAATTATAAATTATTTTATAAGTTGATAATAATTTTTTATCAATTATACCAAAATCTAATGTTATTTATTTAGAAAATTTACATTTTTAATCATAATAATAAACTAATTGTTATAATTATTATATATTTGCGTGTTCAAGATTAATAAAAATAAATATTTATAAAATTTATTATTTCATTTAAAATAATAATAAAAAAATTTGTAATTTATTTTTATTTTAAATAATTTAAATCAAATATTAAATTATTATGAATTAAATTGATTTGTTTATCAATTATCCCAATTTTGAAAGGGTCCAAAGACTATTGAATATGAAATTCGGGCTTAGTCAGCATGAAATATTTTGAAAGACCACGAGATATAGTTTCAATTAAAAATTTGTATTGTTCGCACAAAATTGTTAGTTAGAATTATTCATCGCTATTTGTATCAAATTTAAAAAGGTGACATAAAAATTTTGAACTCTTATCCAAATAGGAACCTGAGGCCTAATTGAATATTGGATTTAGTAATGAATAAAGGATCATGATTAAAGAGAGACCAAAATAAAGATCTCCAAACATAATTTTCTCATTCTGTCGGAAATATTTCAAAATTATTGTACATAAATATTGCTAATGTGCCTTAAATATAAGCATTTTATTAATTTCATACTTTTATCAAGTTAAAAACGGGTTGCACACCATTAGATAAGACGTTATCTTTCAATACGACCGCAAAAACCACTCGTATCGCCATAGTTAAAATATCTTTAAAGTATAAATACTTTTCCTATTAATTTTCTTTTCTATGATTTTAATACTAGGAATCAGAAAGCTTAATTTGAGAAAATCTTTATTAGTTTTATTAGAAACTGTTAATATATTTATTTTATATGTCATTTGATAATTTGTAAGAATATCTAAGCTAAAAAATTATATTGTCAGTGGTTTAATATAATTACTTTATATTAGATAAGAAATTATGCAATCAATGGGTGATTCATGCCTATGGTACAAAACAAAATATTAGGATAAAGCAGGCTTAAAAAAATTGGCGGAAAATACTGTCAGTGTAGTTTCGATTGGACATAAAAATGTTTGGACACTTTTCTCCAACTGTAAAATGTGAAACACTGCTAGAGCTAAGGATATAAGCCATGGCAAATCACAAATCACTATTGAGAATACGAAAATGATCGGAAAATTATTTGCCGTTAGATTGACCTGATTTTTGGTGAGTACGTTCGAAACTCCTTTTTGTTAATTTTGGATGGTGAAGATTAGTTTTTAAGATCTGTAAGTTCAGTTTTTGTTGCAAAAAAGAGGCTATTTTCTGAATTTTTTACATAATGACCAATTTTATATTTGAAGACGATCAAAAAATCATTTGCCATTAGATCGGTCTAATTTTTGATGAGTACGTTCGAAACTCCTTGTTGTTAATTTTGAACGGTAAAGATTAGTTTTTAAGGTCTTTAAGTTTAATTTTTGTTGCAAAAAAGAGGTTGTTTTCTGGATTTTTTACGTAATGACCAGTTTTGTATACGAAATCGATCGAAAAATAATTTTCCGTTAGATTGGCCTGATTTTTGGTGAGTACATTCGAAATTCCTTGTTGTTAATTTTGGACGGTGAAGATTAGTTTTTAAGATCTGTAAGTTCAATTTTTGTTGCAAAAAATAGATTATTTTCTGGATTTTTTACGTAATGACCAGTTTTGTATACGAAAACGATCGAAAAATTATTTGCCATTAGATTGACCTGATTTTTGGTGAGTACGTTCAAAACTCCTTGTTGTTAATTTTGAACGGTGAAGATTAGTTTTTAAGGTCTGTAAGTTCAGTTTTTGTTGCAAAAAAGAGGCTATTTTCTGAATTTTTTACGTAATGATCAGTTTTGTATTTTTTGACGATGAAAAATCATTCGCCGTTAGATTGGGTTGATTTTTGGTGAGTATGGCTGAAACTCCTTGTTCTTCAACTTGAACGGTGAAGATCATGTTTAGATAATTCTAACCCTATCCGATTTGCTTTGGATAGAAGTTGCAATTAAGGGCTCTTTGTTCTTCTCTCTCTAATGTTTGTGTAACACCCCGACTTGGAGTTACCCAAATAATAATCGGACTGACTCGATAAATATTAATAAATAAATGATTTAAAATGATATTAAGAGTAAATAAAATTAATTGGTAAGACGTTTATGTACCAATATAACTATATGAATTGGTAAATTTCATTATATATAATGATTATATATAATTACATTATTAATTTATTGAAGATGCGTGTAGGCATAATTTCTAGACTTTTGAATTATTGGTTTTAATTAAATCACAAATTAACACAATTTAAGTTATATGAGAGAAATAATAATAATAATAGAAACATTTCTTTTCGAGAGTTCCTAGTAATCTTATTATACTATAGATTTAGCCAAGTATAATTTACTTTTAAAACTAGTGAAATTGATCTTTTTTTTCTTTTTTTTTTTAATATCGCTAAATTGAGTTGTTATAATCAATTACGGTTGTAATCTTATTTCCATTAAGTAGATCATTGGATGTGGACCTAAGACTCACCTACCTGTTTAATAAATTAATTGTGTGTTTTTAATTAAATTTTATCAAAATTTCTAATTTTGATTATTGATTTCACCTAATATTATAATATTAATAAAAAATATACATGCATATTTATACTTACTAATTATTTTTAATAATTTTTAAAAATATTTTATATGATATTATTTGCCTATTTTCAATTAAATTTTTAAAAAATTTATAATTTATATTATTCTAAGCATTATAATATAAATAAAAAATAAAAATGCATATTTATTGTTACTAATTAAGATTAAAAATTATTTTAAAAAAATTGAGGATTAAAATCATGAAAAAATAATTAAATAATACAAATGGACAAAGTTGAAAAAAAATAAAGTTTAAAAAAAGAGGAGAAGAAGAAAATGTGAAAAGTTTAAAAAAATAATTAAATAATATAAATGGACAACTTTATATGAGACCAACAGTGGCTTTCACAAAGCCAAATCGTGAAATGGCCACAATTTACTTTTGGCCCACAATTTATGAAGGAAGCAACAATTAAAACAAGGAAAAGCTAAATAAAAATAAGAAGAGAAATGAAGGGAGAGGAGAGAGGGAGGTGAATCGGGAAAGATATGAGAGAATGGATTGGTTGACTGTGCCATCCATCGCCGGCGCTTTTCTGCCGCCATCATTCCTTCTTCTCCGGCCACCATTGTATCTTCATCGCTTCACCATTAGTAGCGTCTCGCACCTCTTTCTCCTCTCTTCCTTGTTTTTTTTCTCACTCTTGGCCTGATCTTTCTCCCCTCATGCCGGCGACCGGCGATGGAAAATGACGTCACAACCAGCACCAAGGAGCTACGAGAGGCAAGATGATTCTCCTGATGTCCTCTGCCTCTCCCCAATCGCCGGCAACGAGTAGATCGGAGAGGAAGAAGCCAGCGGTTTTTGAGGTAGATTTCGACCAAATGGGGAGGCATTGGAGTGCGTGAATACCACCAGGTGGTTACTGGTGGCTCCAACTACAAGTGGACAGCATTAGTGCATCTCCGACGAGGCTCCGGCGAAGTCCCGGCTACCGGTCCGACGAGCACAGTGATGATTTGAATCTGTGGAAAATGCAGAAATTCAATAACAAGTGGTATGTGACTATAAAAATTATCTCTAAAAAATTTGGTTAAATAAAATCTGAATTATTTACTAGAAATTGTTTAAATTCCTTTTAGAATTAAATGTCTGTTACTTGGGTGATCTAGTTTGTATAGCATAGTTATTAGTTGAGCTTTGTAAATTAAGATCCAGTTCTAAGTTTTAAAGTTTTTGTTGATGGTTCAAATTTAGCATGTGAAGACGGAGACGGTTGCATGATCTGTTGCTTTTTCCTTTTAAATAAATTAGGTTAGTTTTATAATTTTAATTTAGAAAACGAGAATTGAGTCTTTTTGTTTCAAATTCTCTATCTTGTTGAATTTGGGGTTGAATTATTTGTTAAAAGTTGTAAAGCAATGGTTACACCAGTTAAAACATAATTTGTAATTAGTTTATGTTTTTAAATAAAGTGATTTTTCTAGAAGTCTGAGCTTAATTGTGTCTTGAATGTGTGTTAATTACTGTAAATAGATGCTGGCCACACAACCTGTTCACCATTTATGAAGTGATTTGAAGTGATAATAAACTATGTAGCCATATTAATATGTTATGCATGTGGATGTTATGAAATGGGACATAAAGTTGACAGGGTGTTAATAATATATATATATATATATATATATATATATATACACACACACACACACACACACACACACACATATGTTGTTATTACTTTTTTGGTCCTCATTTTGTTTGTGGCTATTAAAACATAAAGTGGCATTATTAATATTTAGGTTACTTCATATGTTGGTCTAACTCTTCCATTGCCTAACTTTTCTATTTAAATAATTGAGGTTCTGCATTTTCCTTTGATGTTTTATGTAGTTTTGTGATTTTTCTTGTAGTCTTTTGAGTTTGCATCTATAATATTGGTTTTGGGTTTTAGAAATATGGCATTAGAATTCTGATATAGAGGTTTATCTATATTTTTGTATAAGCTTCTTCTTTTTCGCTCAAAGTGGGAGGACTCAGAATTTTCATAAGTACTGTACCTTTGAACCCATTCTATTGAACTGCAAATTGAATATTGCTGATGAATGCTGGTTTGATATTTGTTGAATATCTGCATGTACTTTCAAATATGTATTGTTCTTCAAATTCTGTCTCAAATTTGTTATTTTGAATTCAATTTCACCCTTAAAAATATTTATTAATTTAGTTTCTTTTTTAGTTGTCATTTGCTTTTTCATCCGGGTTCATAATCTCAAATATATAGATAATCTCCTAAAATTAGGATGCCAAATTCACATCACAGTCAATGTATATAAAAGTAAATGTCTAGTAATTTAATATAATGTAATAATATGTTTTTTTCCTTTCTTTTACTATATTAATTTGGATATAAATGTCTTGTTTCGGTTTCTTTTAATTTCTGAGTTTGTTTCTAATTTTTGATATTTATTCTTCAATTTAGTGCTCTCCATCTCTTGAACCTAGATTTATCTATTGTAAAGGTATGTATGCCTGCCAAAAGTGTTGGTACACATAATAATTAAAAACCAATAATATCTTAGAAATTAATATTGTCTCTCTATGCATATCTTAAAATTCAAGCATTTAATTAAATACATTCGTTGAATTCTAAAATTGGGCTGAGATTTTCGAGTTTGAAACCCATGTAATGTAATTAACTGTTTTAGTCTACAACATGCAAATTATGATTTGGTCTATCTTTCTACCAACCGAAACTGATTTAGTTTATCAAAACTTTGCTTTTAATGTTTGAATTCGCATTTGCTTTGAATCTTCCAATCAGCATCGACTTTGTCATTATTGGTGCTTTGAAATTTGCAGTTTCTTACTCTGGGGTCGGATTTAAGAGTCATATAATTGATTGCTTGTCCGTTTGTTTTTTTAATTATTATTTTTCTTTCATATTTATCTTGTTTGAATCAGTCATCAGTCTGACATTGCTGGCTTGGCTTGGATAGTGAATAAGACTATTTACGAGGGATTTATATAAAAACTAGAAAAAGAAAGATTGTGATGGTGACTGGCAGCTCAACTAGGTAATTAATTAATTTCTAATTTGGAGTAGAACATGGTTTTATTCCAAGGATAACAAATCAGAATTTTCTATCGGCTGGTAAGTCCATTGTATGATTTTAATGTTTCTCTTGCTTTTAGTTGCAATTTTATAACATGGACTAGTTTTATGATTCTCAAATACTTTATCATAAATGCTGTATTTTTGAAGGGAATTATAACTATTGTTGAATCAGGTACGTCCCCCTGGGCATCATGCTGGTATAAGACAATCCATGTGATTCTGTCTCCACAATGCAGCAGTTGCTGCAGTAGCTTCTCAGGTTTCTGGTGCTAAGAAGGTTCTTATAGTTGACTGGGTATGTACATTAACTTCTTTGATGCTTTTCTACCTGATCATGCTATTTCTCATGGTTTTAATCAGGACATTCATTTTCTTTTATTGATAAGTATATCCAGTGCACATGCATGTATTTGAGTTAAAGATATGTCTATGCACATGCATGTATTTGGGTTAAAGATGAGTTAGTAGTAGTTGATATTATGTAATTGTAGAAAGAAATGCAAGGAAAATAAATCATTAGCATCCAAATCTTGTAAAGGCAAAGAATAAACATTAAGAGACTCTTCCATCTTCATGTTTCGGTATCTACAGCTTCTCTTTCTTGTAATTAGTATAGTAGTAGTAAGATTTAATTTAATTTTTCAGAAATTGACTCAACTTCAATTATTAGTAGGCAACTTTGGCATTATTTTAGATGTTTGGACTGGGGTAATTTCTCAAATCTCCGGCCAAGCTGGTCAGAAAAATTACAGAACAAGAAAATATTTTACATAGCAGTAAAACAAAATAACTATTTGGTTTTACTATTGCTATTAGACGAGGAATGATATTCTTATGGATTCAGGGTTAGATTCTTATGGATTTTGATATTGTTCAAAATGCTCTTTTGTTAAATGAATCAGAACTACATGGCTATCAGTTAAAGTTATTTTCATTTGTTCTTGTTGGCACTAGATGCTCTCTGAAATTTCCTGTATGACTGGTGATGGATCATGTTTTTCATTAGGTCTCTGCCCTGCAAACCAACATAAATGGAATGAAGCAATATCAAGGAAGTCTCTGCATGCCCAGCGAACCAACATAAATGGAATGAAGCAATATCAAGGAAGGCGACCTAATGCTGTCGGATTTAGATCCCGAAGGCCCTTCATACCATTATTTTATTTAGATGACTTTCTTATTAGGTTTTATTATTTCATTTAGATGACATTGTTGATGTTATTTAGGATGATATTATTAATATTTTTTGTACTCTTAAGAGAGATTGATAACATTTTGTACGATTTCAATTACTTTTATATATATATATATATATGTATGTTTTGGAATACATTATGCTTTGGAATAAATATATATGTGTGTATGTGTGCTGTTATTATTGTATACAGGATGAAAATTTGTAAATACGGCAAACAAAAATTCAATTAATAATTTAGCGATGGATTTGCGACAGAAAACTGTCACTAATATGTAAAATTTATAATTTCGGAAATAATTAGCGACACATATTTCGTCGCTAAATTTTACACTAAATTTTTATTTAGCGACGGAAAATTTAGTCGCTAAATATTATTATTATAATTCAGCGACTAATTAGGAATATAAATTAGCGACGAAAAAAAATTTGCGACGAAATATTTCGTCGCTAAATTAGCGACTGAATTTGAAATCCGTCGCTAATATATTAGCGACTGTTCGTCGCAGCGTCGCTAATTTTAATTAGCGACGAAAAATTGGTATTTAGCGACGGAATTTTCCGTCACTAATCTGCAGTTTTTTTGTAGTGAATGCAAAACATGTGAGCTATTATGTCTTTCATGTTCTAAACAATAATTCAAGTTTAGAAATCCCCCAAAATCTATTATGACACAAATGATTCAACCCAATAAATTAGAATTTAATTTATAAGAAGAAAATTGAGATACTAACATTGATCCATGAGTGCAAAATGATTTCTTTATGCAATGGATTTATCCACTCTCACCTTCCCTTTCAATTGTTCGTATCAATGGTGTAGAACATGTAATATCTTTCTTTTTTTTGGTGGCAGTAAGATTTTTTTGTGCTATGAGGGGGAGGGAAGGGTTCTTTATAATGATCTGAACACCAAGTTAGCCGTGAATAGTACTTTTCGGACTGAAAAGCATATCGGGAGATAAAAATGTTTTATTTGATCATTGAAAAATATTGATCATGGTTAGTTTAGGATTGAAATTTGGAGTGAAATCGATGTCAAATAGGCCTCCAAAAGTCAAAAACATGAAAAACGAAGCGGTTCGATTTAAATAGTAACTAGGTTGATTTAGGTTTAATTGAACCTTTAAAAATAACAATCGAGATCTAAAAATTTCCAAAAATTGTAGTTATACCTAAAATGATATCTAAAATATTTTGGTTGTAAAAAGTTAATTTTTCAATGACACCGATAATTATTAAATCGGATTGATCTGATTGAATCGAAACAATAACTAACTTTGATTGCGCTGAAATTTTATGTACAGCCTATTTTAAACATGATAAGAATTATGAAATTAATATTGGAGTGATTTGGATTTGAAAAGTGAGATAATATATAAAATGGCATAATAGATTTAATTTTTGGCTTTTGGGCTTGAATTACTGGACTTTGGATTGAACCAAAGCCCAACCCATTTAGCCACTATAAAATCCAGCTATGAGAGAGATTTTTGGGCAGTCATCCTTATCTCTTTAGCCATCATCTCTTTCCTTCATGGCCGAACCACCATAGCCATTTTCTTTTTCAAATTCTTTAAGTTTTCTCTCTTTTTTTACCTAAATCCAAGCCTTTTAAGTATTAAGACCCCTCATCTTTGATTTGAGTGGGTTAATTGGGAGAAATCAAAAGGGAAAGTGAAAGGGTTTAATTTGAGGTAAGTGAAAATTAAAGTTTTAAATTTATGTTAGGGTGCCTACAAGTATTTTTAGGTATCTAGAGTTCATTTATTTGGTTAGTTTAAGCATTTGAGAACCAAAAGATGGTATTTTTATTGATAAAGAATTCAGCCATGGTAGGTTCTCAAAGTAAAGGACAATCGTCCATAACCAAAGGCAAGGAGAAGGAAGCTTAAAGGACCTAAGGCTAGTGAGAAAGGTTAGTGACTACTAAATCCATCTATTTCCCTTAAATTGGCATGATTTTCCTTTATATAACTTAGGAAAAATTAGTGGAAATGAATGTATAATTGAAATTTAGTTTAGAATAATGATTTAGGACCTTTAATATAGCTATTAAAATGCTTAATTTCATTTAAAAGAATATGTAATGTGAACAATCCTATATGGCCAAATGGTTTCCTAAAGAAAATAAAAGTAGATTTTTGTGTATTTTTTATGATTTATGCCATAAAATGAACCTTCATTTGAGTATTTTTTAGAAGAAAATTACGTTATGTATATAATGCATTTGTTGAATTATTGTGAAATAAATCATTAATTAAGTGAAAAATGGTGAATTATTGTGAAATAATTCACAAACTATGCAAAAGTATTGGACAAATTGAATGACTATTGTACTAAACTGAAAAGGGAATAAAACTGGCAAAAAAGCTGAAAAATAAATTGAATGTAAATGAAATGCTGCCTTTAATAATAGTCAGATGGTCAAAATCTAGCTTAGAATATATTGGCTAGCCATAAGGATACCTATATCGCGGTGCAAGTCATAGCGACTTGTTTTGCTATGGTAGGATCGTATTGATCTCCTATAATATCTGCTCTATTTTGTATTTTATTCGGTAAGAAATGGTTCTTTGGGATCATTTTTAAGTCTGTACTATGGCTCTATGGGGTTCACACCCAGTATATCCGATCTAAGGATTTCTGTCGGAATTATACTAGGGGTATAATGATAAAAATAAGCTAAAGGTGTAAAAAGAAAGAAAAAAATTAAGTTTAGAATGAAAAAGGACCTAATTGAACATAAATAAAAAGTTTAGAGGTAAAACGGTAATTTTTCAAATATTGAAATTAATGTGTAAAAATGGTAAGGTAATGAATAAAAAGGGTAAAATGGCAATTTAGTAAACTAACAGTCCACAAATAAACTTTTGAGAAGTGAAAGGATTAAAATGTAATTTTATATGAAAAATTAAAATAAGGATCAATTGGTAATTTTATATGCTAGTAATTGAATGTGAAGAAAAAACAAGAAAATTAATGGCAATTTTATAATTAAAGTATAAAAATGGTAATTTTGTAATTAAATGAAAAATCAACGACTAAATTAAAAAGTTTAGCAAAATATTGGTATTAAATTGAAATGATTGTTAAGAACATTGATAATTGTATTTTTGATAGAAAATTGATGAATTTGGTATAATTAATGCAATTATCCTTATTTGTGAAATACTTTGATTTATAATCACAATCAAGCATATTAATTTAATGCTCAACACATATTATTTACTGCATGTTGGTACTGAAGAAAGTGTGGAGCAATAGTACGCAAATGAGCAAATTTTGAAGAAAAAAGAGACAGTATAACTATTTTGTAGGCTGGCATGTATATATTTATTTAGCTAGATTTGAAGCAAGAATTGATTTGTAATTGAACAGTACCTGTATGTATGTAAATATGTAAATAGACTAATTGTGGATTGAATGAGTAGGTTTTGAAATGGAAATGAGAATGAATGGATGAATGTATACATTTTGTTTATAAATTGTTGTGCCCCTAAGAGGCTGTGAATTTTCTGAATTGCAGGTTGGGTAGGCAAATTTATAGCTGTTATATTACCGAAATTTTATAAAAGAAATAGTAAAATTGGACAGTTATAGGTCATCGATAAGTTGGTATTGTAAACATGATTAATGGAAGAGAGTTAGTGATTAATGAATTGATTAGTTTAATATATGATTTTAAGGAAAAAAATTTCGGCTTAGTCGCTTAAATTCTTAGGATTGTTATAGTAATGATATTACATTTTGTGGTATCAAAGCAATGGTTTAGACGATTCTAAGATCAGAGTGGGATTAAGTGATTGGTTTATCTGTATATATATGCCAATTATTAGCAGAAAGGTGTTATGAAATCTAATGTGTACTTGTTTTTTTTTATAGTGAAAAGATGTCCTCCGATAGAGATAGAAAGGTGAGGGATGGTGAGAGTGAGGCTTGCATTGGCACTGGACAGCATGAGGTCCCATAGCAGCAGGCTTCTTCGCCAGCAGTGCCACCTCTACCCCCACAACTAGATTTCCTTAATTGATGGCTGATTGCATACAGCAGACGCTGCAGGCAGGTTAGGCATAACCTTTTTAGGTAACAGTATAGGTATAACCACCAACTTCACCTAGAAGAAAACCTATTCTTGAGTAGTTAAAAAGGTTAGGAGCTAAAGACTTTCATAGGCATGACTTATTGACTCCTGCCCAAGCAGAAGAATGACTTTTCAAGATAAAAAAACTATTTGAAATCACAAATAATTCACTGGAAGAGAAGTTTGAAGGCATTATGGCTTTACTTTAGGGGCTAGCTTTTATCTGGTGGGACTTAGTTAGGAGGCACACCCTATTGGATCAATTAATTTGGAGATTCTTTGTGTCTCAATTTGAAAAGAAATACATTGGGTCAGAGTACAAGGTAGCAATGTATGATGCCTTTTGGAGGATTAAGCAGGGGAATAAGTCAGCGGTAGAATATGAGTGCGAGTTTGAGCGCTTATCTGGATGAGGGTCAGTCCATAGAAGATAAATTATGTCAAAAGTTTGAAAAAAGATTGCACACTGAACTCAGACGGATCATTAGGACCCAGAAATACCCTGATTTGAGGGCCATGGTTAAGGCTGCAATTAATTTAGAAACCATTCAGACATAATAAGATGACAGGAAGTCCCGATTTTAGCAAAAGATAAAGCAGGGATAATCCAATGGCAAGGAAGGTTCAGGTAAGAAATCCAGGGGATCTCCAGCAGCTCAAGGTCATACATTAGCTACTGTAGGTTGAGGTCAGTGTGGGGCACCCCGTTGTAGGGCACTAGTTGCATCAGCAGCCAACACACACTGAGATAGAGATAATGGCACAATAGTAGCTTGTGATCATTCTGGTAAGATTTATCCAGGGGATTGCAGGTATCTAACTGAAGCTTGCTTCAGGTGTGGTTCCATAGAGTATCAAATCAAGGATTGTTTGGTAGGGTAGACTGCTTTAGCCACATCACCAACACCAGGTAATAGGTCTTTTGTACGGAGAGGTTATGGTAGGGGTGCTGCCCCCATCACTTTAGCATTGACCAACTAGGCAGTCATCTTAGGGTCAAAGATGAGTTACAGGTCAGACTTATGCAGTCAGGATTAGGGAGGATGAGAGGATGAGAATGCTCCAGATGTGATAGTAGGTAAATTTCTCTTATTATCTGATTTAGTACATGCTTTGATAGATCATAGTTTTACTCATTTCTGTATTAGTACTGATTTAGAATGGGGTAAAGAGATGAGAGATGTGTGTTTAAACTAGGATATCTTGGTAAGTAATCCTCTAGGGCATAACATAATGGTGAACAAAGTATACAGAGAATGCCCTATCAGTGCCCAAGGTCATGTATTCCTAGCAAACTTGATTGAACTGCCATTTCAATAGTTCGATGTGATTTTAGGGATGGATTGGTTATCCGCCCACCAAGCTACAGTCGATTGCAAAAGAAAGAGGGTCACTTTGAAGCCTGAAGAGGGTCGGGAAATCACAGTTATAGGTATGAGAATCGACTTCTTATTTGATTAATATATGTTACAGCTACCAAAAGATTGATCAGAAAAGGGTGCATAGCTTACTTATGTTATGTAGTGGAGGCAAAAAGAGAAAGTCCAAAGGTATCAAAAGTGCCTACTGTTAGAGAATTCCTGGATGTGTTCCTTGATGAATTACCAGCGTTGCCACCTGATAGAGAAGTAGAATACTCCATCGATATTGCTTCAGATATTGCTCTAGTCTCCATTACTCCTTATAAAATGGCACCTGCAGAATTGAAATAATTGAAGATTTAGCTACAAGAATTGTTTGATTAGGGGTTTATTAGATCCAGTGTCTCTCTTTGGGGAGCACCAGTCCTATTTGTGAAGAAGAAGGATGGGACACTCAGATTGTGTATTGACTATAGACAGCTGAGCAAGGTGACTATTAAGAATAAATACCCCATTTTTCGCATTGAAGACTTGTTTGATAAGCTAAAGGGAGCGGGTGTATTTTCAAAGATTGACATGAGATCGGGTTATTACCAGATGACAGTGAAAGAAATAGATGTGCTTAAGACTGCTTTCCTTAAAAGATATGGCCATTATGAGTTTTTGGTCATGGTGTGGGCCTACAAATGCACCAGCCGTCTTTATGGACTTAATAAACATGGTCTTTCATCTTTATTTGGACCAGTCTATGATGATCTTCATTGATGACATCCTGGTGTATTTACTGGAAGGGCATGACAAGCATCTAAGGATTGTTTTATAGACCTTAAGGGAAAAGTAGTTGTATGCCAAGTTCAGCAAATGTAATTTTTGGTTGAATGAAGTCTCCTTTTTAGGTCATGTAGTGTCTGTTAAAGGTATAAAGGTGGATCCTTCAAAGATTGAAGCAATTCTTCAGTGAAAGCCACCTAAAAATGTTAGGTAAATGAGGAGTTTCCTGGATTTAGTTGGGTACTATAGGAGATTTATTAAGGGCTTTTCAACCATTGCAGTACCTTTGACTCGACTACTACAGAAACATACTAAGTTTGTATGGATTGATAGATGCCAAGAATGTTTTAAAAAGCATAAAGGTGTGTTGATAGAAGCTCCTATTCTTACTCAACCCGAGTCAGACAAGAATTTTATGATCTACAGTGATGCCTCAAAAAATGATTTAGGCTGTGTATTGATGCAAGAAGGTAAGATGATTGTTTAGGCCTTCCGACAGCTTAAGACTCGTAAGAAGAACTATCCTACTCATGATCTGGAATTGGTAGCCATTGTTTTTACTCTGAAGATTTGGAGGCATTATCTGTATGGAGAAAGATGCTACATTTATTAAGATCATAAAAGCTTGAAATACTTGTTCACTCAAAGGGAACTCAACCTCAGATAGAGACATTGGTTGGAGTTGATTAAAGTTTATCATTGCTTTATCGACTACCACGCAGGAAAAGCTAATGTAGTGGCTAACGCATTCAGCAAAATATTCATTTCAGGTAATGTAAATGATTACAAATGAATATGTTCAAGTGCTTAATAAGTATAATTGATTGGTGATAGTGTTTGTAGCTCTTTAGGCTATGAATGTCAGTTTGAGTTTGGCACCAGATGGGGCTTCATTAGCTGAAATGCAAGTGAAGCCTGACTTTGTGAATCAGATGAAAATAGCTTAGAAAGAAGATGATCGACTGATAACTATTATGAATAAGCTTAAAGCTAGCAGTGAAAGAGATTATTCCTTAAATGATGATGGAAGTCTCTACTATAAGAAAAGACTCTGTGTTCCAGATAAGGAGGTTCTGAAGAAAAACATCCTTATGAAACCTCACTATAGTAGCTATGTTATGCATCCTGGAGGTAACAAGATGTACCAAAACTTGAAAGCTCACTATTGGTGGCCAGGTATGAAACGTGATGTAACAGAGTTTGATGGTAAGTGCCTAATATGTCAGCAAGTGAAAGCAGAGCATCAGGTTCCCTCGGGATTGCTTCATCCCATCTTAATACTGGAGTGCAAATGGCACAGGGATCCTAGATTTACTTCCTATTTTTTGAAAAAATCTGTAAAAAGCTTTGGGTATGAGGCTCCACTTTAGCATAGCATTTCACCCTCAGACAGATGGTCAGTTAGAGCAAGTTTCAGATATTAAAAGATATGTTGTAGTTTGGTAACAATTGGGAAAATTACTTGTCATTAGCAGAGTTTGCTTATAACAAAAGCTACCACTCCAGCATAAAGATAGCTCCTTTTGAAGCTTTGTATGGAAGAAAATGTAGAACTCATTTTTGTTGGACAAAATTGAACGAAAAAAAGCCGGTAGGATCTGACTTGATCCGTGACTCAGAAAAGAAAGTTCGAGTCATCAAAGGTAGATTGAAAGAAGCTATAGATTACTAAAAATCTTATACAGACTTGAAGAGAAAAGACATAGAATTTTAGGTCGGAGATAGAGTTTTTCTGAAGGTATCTTCGTGGAAGAAAGTTTTGAGATTTGGCAAGAAGGGCAAGCTAAGTCCAAGATTAATTAGCCCTTATAAGATAATTTAGCGAGTAGGTCTTGTAGCTTATAGGTTGAAGCTACCATCGGAGTTAAAGAAGATGCATAATGTGTTTTGCGTGTCGATGCTTCGAAGGTACAGATCTGATCCTAGCCATATGATCACACCAGAAGAAATCCAAGTGTATGTCGATATGAACTATGAAGAAAGACCAGTTAAGATCCTAGTTAGAGAGATCAGAGAACTCAGAAATAAGCAGATTCCACTAGTAAAGGTGCTTTGGTACCATTACAACACGGAGAAAGCTACATAAAAACCAGAAGCTGCTATGAGACAACAATACCCTCTGCTCTTCAATATAAGTAAATTTTTAGGATGAAATTTCTTTTAGTAGGGGAGAATTAAAATGGCTTAAATACCAGATCAGTTGTGAACAGTATTTTTCGATAGTGAACAGTGCTTTTGGGCTGAAAGTACATCCGGAGGTGAAAAATATTTAATTTTACAATAAAAAAATATTGATCACGGTTAGTTTGAGATTGAAAATTGGAGTAAAATTGAGATCAAATAAGCTTCCAAAAGTCAAAAATACAAAAAACGAAACAGATCGGTTTAAATAGTAATTAGGTTAATATAGGTTTGATCGAACCTTTAAAAATAGCAAATGAGGTCTAAAAATTTTTAAAAATTGTATATGTGCCTAAAATGATATGTATAATGCTTTGGCTATAAAAAATTAATTTTTCAATTACATCGATAATTATTGAATCAGACCGATTTAATTAAATGAAATCAGTAATTAACTCTGATTGGGATAAAATTTTATGTACAACCTATTTTAAACATGATAAAAATTATGAAATTAATTTTAGAGTGATTTGGATTTGGGAAGTAAGAGAATTACAAAAAATGGCATAATGGGTTTGATTTTGGGCTTGAATTAGTAGACTTTGGGTTGAATCAAAGCCTAACCCATTCAGCCATTATAAAATCCATCTGAGAGAGATTTTTGATGGCCATCCTTATCCTTCATCCATCATCTCTTTCCTTCATAGCTGAACCACTACAACCATTTTTTAAAAATTCTTCAAGTTTTCTCTCATTCTCATCCAAATTTGAGCCTCCTAAGTATATTTTAGCCTCCCTAAGAGAGTATTAAGGTCCTTTATCTTTGATTTGAGTGGATTAAGTGGGTGAAATCAAAGGGGAAATGATAGGATTCAATTTGAGGTAAGTGAAAATCAACGTTTAAATTTTTTAAGGTACCTACAAGTATTTTTAGGTGTCTAGAGTTCATTTATGTGATTAATTTAAGCATTTGAGAACAAAAAAAATATGGTATTTGTATTAATAAAGAATTCGGTCATGGTAGGTTCTCCTAGTGAGGGACAACTATCCAAGACCAAAGGCAAGGAAAAGAAAGCTTAGAAGACCTAAATCTAGTGATAAAGGTTAGTGGCTGCTAAATCCATCTATTTTTCTTGAATTGGAATGATTTTCCTTTATGTAACTTGGGAAAAATTAGTGAAACTACATGTATAATTGAAATTGACCTTAGAATAATGATTTAGGACCTTGAATATAGCTATTAGAATGCTTAATTTGATTTAAAAGAATATGTAATGTGAATAACCCTATATGAGTGAATGGTTTTCTAAAGAAAACCAAAGTAGATTTTGTGTATTTTTGATGATTTATGCCATAAAATGAACCTAAAAATGAAGTATAGTATCCATGATTTTTTGTAGAATTTATGAAAATTATTTGAGTATTTTTTAGGAGAAAATTAGGTTATGCATATAATGTATTTGTTGAATTATTGTGAAATAATTTATTAATTAAGTGAAAAATGGTGAATTATTGTGAAATAATTCACAAACTGTGCAAAAGTATTGGAAAAATTGAATAACTATTGTATTGAACTGAAAAAGGGAATAAAAATAGCAAAAAAATCTGAAAAATAAATTGAATGTAAATGAAATGCTGCCCTTAGTAATAGTCAGGCGGTCAAAATCTAGCTTAAGATATAATTGGCTAGCCATAGGGATACCTATATAATTGTGCAAGTCATAGCGACTTACTTTGCTATGGTAGGATGGTACCGATCTTCCATAGTATCTGCTCTATTATGTATTCTGTTATATGAGAAATGATCATTTGGAATCATTTCTCAGTCTGTACTGTGGCCCTGTAGGTCTGATCTGAAAATTTCTACCGGGATTGTACTGGGGACATAATGATAAAAATGAGCTAAAAGTGTAAAAAGAAAGATAAAAATGAAGTTTAGAATGAAAAATAACCTAATTGAAAAGAAATGAAAAGTTTAGGGGTAAAACGGTAATTTTTTCAAATGTTGAAATTAATGTGTGAAAATGGTAAGGTAATGAATAAAAAAGGTAAAATGGTAATTTAGTGAACCAATAGTTCAGAAATGAACTTTTTAGAAGTGAAAGGGCTAAAATATAATTTTATATGAAAATTTAAAATAAGGACCAATTGGTAATTTTATATGCCGATAATTGAATGTGAAGTGAAAATAAAAAACTAATGGTAATTTTGTAATTAAAGTATAAAAGGGTAATTTTGTAATTAAATGAAAAATTAAGGACTAAATTGAAAAGTTTACCAAAGTATTGACATTAAATTTAAATGGCTTTTAAGAACATTGATAATTGTATTTTTGATAGAAAATTGATGAATTTGGCATAATTAATGCAATTATGCTTGTTTGAGAAATACTTTGATTTATATATAGTCACCATTCAGCATATTTAATGCTCAGTACGTAGTATTTACTGCGTGTAGGTACGGAAGAAAGTGTGGAGCAATAGTACGCAAAGAAGCAAATTTTGAAGAAAAAGGTACAGTAGAACTATTTTATAGTCTGACATGTATATATTTATTAGCTAGATTTGAAGTAAGAATTGATCTGTAATTGAACAGTACCTGTATATTTGTAAATATGTATATTGATAGAAAGTGTATTGAATGAGTAGGTTTTCAAATGAAAATGAGAATGAATGGATGAATGTATACATTCTATTTATAAATTATTGTGCCCCCTAAGGGGCGATGGATTTTCTGAATTGTAGGTTGGGTAAGCAAGTTTATAGCTATTATATTACCGGATTTTCATAAAATAAATAGTAAAATTGGATAGTTATAGGTTATCAACAAGTTGGTATTGTAAACATGATTAATGGAAAATAGTTAGTGATTAATGAATTGATTAGTTTAATATATGATTTTAAGGAAGCAAAAAAATTTTCGACTTAATTGCTTAAATCCGTAGGACTATTATAGTAAGGATATTACATTATTTTCTTTTATATTTATGCTAAATCCCTAGTGACTCTAAAATTCCCTACAGGCTCAATAACCATTATCTTAAGCCCATCATATATTAGCATCACCCAAGTAATATGGGCCACACTTTATGATTAAGTAAATTAATCTAACAATCTCCCCACTAGGCCTATGTTACGACTTGATGATCCAACAATAAAGTTTAAGTGTGCATCATACATTGAGTCTATCAAGTTATCAAACTTGAATGAATTGAAATGATGGGATCGTGGAGGTCACAAGTCATTTAACGACATGATTTCTTCCATGTATAACACAATCAATTCAACTTATAACAACTGTAATAAAAAAATATTGTAATTCTCAACTTTAATGTTTTCGCAAAACATAGTTTGTCACCATGATAAAACAAGACGTGTACACAACATAATGTGACAACTAAGCAAATAAGCAAAAACATAACTTTCGTTGAATTCACAAGTTTCAAAACTATAATAGCAAATAACCAAACACATGTATATACATAACATGATCTCATGCTAACAAGGACTTATTTATAATGCCCATCCTTTCAACATGGCCAGTAAATGTTTTAGGCGGTAATCCTTTAGTTAACATATCCACTACCATTAGATCAGTTCCAATATGCTCAATTGACACTTTATATTTTTGCACTTCTTATTTGATCGACAAGTATTTCAAATCCATATGTTTAGCACCCATAGAATACTTGTCATTTTTAGAGAAGAAGACAGTGCGAAATTATCACAATAAATTCTTAGCGATCTAGCTATACTGTCGATAATGCCTAACCCTAAGACAAATTTTTTCAACCACAATTCTTGAATAGTGGCCTCAAAGCATGCCACATATTTAGCCTCTATAGTGAAAGTAGCAATGACAGACTGCTTTCTACTTTTCCAAGAAATTGCCTCTTCTACTATTTGGAATAGATAACCAAAAGTAGATTTCCTTGAGTCTACACAACCAATATAGTCTAAATTTGAATAACCAATCACTTTTAAGTGATTCGATTTCCTGTATGTGAGCATGTAATCTATGGTGCCTTGTACATACCTATGAACTTTCTTTGCAGCTTTCTAATGATTTATTTCGGGATTACTTTGATATCGGCCCAACATTCCAATAGCAAAACTGATATCAAGTTGAGTACATGTCTGAATATACATCAAACTCCCAACTACAGATGCATAGGGAATATATTCCATTTCCTCTCATTCCAAATTATTCTTGGGACATTGCATTTCACTAAATTTATCCCCATTCTGAATTGGAACAATCCCTGGTGAACATTTTTCCATCCTAAACCTCTTTAATACTTTACGAATATATCCTTTATGAGACAACCCTAACAATCCTTGTGCCCTATCACGGAATATTTCTATTCCAATCACATAGGATGCCTCACCCATATCTTTCATTTCAAAGTTATTAGAGAGAAATTTCTTTACTTCATGTAACAAAACCAAATCATTAGCAGTTAAAAAATATCATCAACATACAGTATCAAAATAATGAACTGACTCCCATTGATTTTCATATAGAGACACCTACCAACGGTATGAGGTAATGGTATCATTTAACTTAAAATACCACTTTCGGGAAGCTTGTTTCAAACCATATATTGACTTCTTTAATTTACACACCATGTTTTCCTTTTCTACAATCACAAAACCCTCCAGTTGGTTTATATAAACTTTTTTTTCTAAATCACCACTCAGAAAAGGTGATCTTTACATCTATTTGGTGAAACTTTAAATCATAGTGAGCTACCATTGCCATAACAATTCTCAAAGAGTTCTTTTTTGAAATTGGAGAGAAGGTCTCTTTAAAGTCAATGCCATCCTTTTAAGTATAACCTTTGGCTACAAGTCTGGTTTTATGCCTTTCAATGTTACTTTCGAGTCTCTTTTGGTCTTAAATGCCCAGTTACATCCCACTTGCTTTGAACCTTCAGGTAACTTAACTAGTTCCCATACTTGATTATCATCTATAGATTTTAACTTTTCTTTTATAGCATTGAGCCACTTTTTAGAATTGTTACATTTCATGGCTCTTTTAAATGATACCGGATCCTTATCAATGGTTAAGTAACATTCATGCTCAACTGAATATACCATATAGTCATCATATATTGCTGGTCTTTTCTCCTTTATAGACCTTCGTAATATTCTTTCTTGTGGTATCACATGATCATTTGTGACTTGCTCATCATTTATTGGTTCATTCTTGATATTCTTTTCTATTGGGTTTGGACAATCAACTTGTTGCTCCGATATGTTGTGTGGCTGTAATGCAACAAAATGAATAACAACTTTAGAAGAGACATTAGATGAAGAATTTTCTATCTGAATCTTTTTAATATCCACCTTTCGCGGTTCCCCACTCCCACTGATTTATCCATTTTCAATGAACTTAGCTTTACCAGACTCAACTATTCTTGTACTATGGTTAGGATAATAAAATATGTACCCTTTTAACTTTTTTGGATAACTGATGAAGTAACCGCTAATGGTTCTTGCATCAAGCTTCCTTTCATGAGGATTATAAATCCTTATTTTTGCTGGGAAACCCTAAACATGCAGGTGCCTCGGACTAGGTTTCCTACATGTCCACAATTCATAAGGTGTCATAGGAACTGCTTTGCTAGGAACCCTATTAAGTAGATATGTAGTTGTCTTTAATGCATACATCCATAAAGATAAAGGTACATTAGTATAACTTAATATTCTCCTAACCATATCCATAAGAGTACAATTTCGCCTTTGAGCTACACCATTTTGTTATGGTGTACCGGGCATTCTATACTATGCACAAATGCCCCAACTTTGAAGAAGTTTTGCAAATGGACCTGGACATTGTCCATTCTCATCGTATTTATATAATATTCACCACCTTTATCGGACCTTATTACTTTCACTTTTCTATCTAACTGCCTTTCCATCTCATTAATGAACACCTTAAAAATGTCCACTGATCGAGATTTTTCATGTAGTAAATAGAGATAACAATAATGTGAATAGTAATCAATAATGGTGATAAAATACTTTTCACTGCTCCAAGATGGAACTTGAAATGGACCACATATACCAGTGTGTATCAATTCAAGTAACTCAGTACTTCTTGTGGCTGAATTCATGGACACGTGTTTGGTTTGCTTGCCTTTTATACAATCCAAACACACATCCCAATCAGTAAAATCTAGTTGAGATAAGATTTCACATTTCACTAACCTAGTCACCCTTTTTCTAGATATATGACCTAACTTTTGATGCCACAAGTAAGCAGAGTGTTTATTATGTGCACTACATTTATTACCTATATTGGGTTCAACATGCAATAGGGATTCAGAAAAAATAATATCAAGGTTGAAACGATATAAACCATCCATTAATATACCAAAACCATAATAATACTATTGTTATACAAAGAAAAAACACCGTATCCAACATTGAAATTAAAACCTATCTTATCTAACTTTTCAAGATCTAGACTACAATCAATGTCTAGAATCAATCTATATGTCCCAATTCCTTCTATTCGTGTCTTTATTATGTTACCCATAAATAAAAACTATTCAGTTCTGGTTATGGTTTGGATTGAAAGGAATCCCTGTATAAATTGTGACACAAGAGTAGTTACACCTGAATCTAACCACCAGGTATTATTGGGTACCTCAATAAGGTTTGATTCAAAACATACTGAAACATAGTACATAACTTTCTTTTTGAACTAAGCCTTTCTTTTATTGCAATCTTTCTTAAAGTGACCAATCTTTTTTGCAAAAGAAACAACTTTGTTCTTTATAGATTTGGCCCTCATTAACCTTTATAGGGGCTTTGTCCATCTTGTTGTTTTTCTTTCTTAGCTTTTCCTTTTTTGCTGCTACTTTCATTATGTACTGTAAAATGGATAGAGCATTTTTTCATTTTCTTTAATCTCCCTTCCTCCTGCACTAACATGGCCTTAATTTCTTGAAAGTTCCATTTTTCCTTAAGAGTGTTATAATTCACTTGGAACTGTCCAAATTCAGGAGGAAGTGAGTTGATAATAAACTGTATTAGAAAGGATTCACTCACATCCATACCCATTGATTTTAGCTTTGCAGCCAGATTTGAAATGCCTATTACATGATCTTGGATAGGTTGAGACCAATCAAACTTCTTGGTCGTCAATTCACTCATCAAGTTTCCTACAATAGACTTGTCAACTATGTCTAATTGTGAGTACTCCTTGATCTTCATCATGAATTCCCTTGCATATTCGTATTGGGTATTGATGGCTTAACATTTTCAGCCATTATCAATCGCATCAAGTTCAAACTCAGCCTATTAGACCTTTCCTAAGCCTCAAAATATTTCCTTTTGGCTTGTGTATTGTTGTCAATAATGGTTGCAGGGTTCTCAGCAACTAATACTAGATCTTTAAACATAATACCCAACTGAACTTGGATTTGTTTAGACCAATTGGCATAGTTTAGCCCATTGAACTTGATCAAACCATTGCCCATAGTTAACAAATTATTAAAAGCTGCAGACATAATACAAACTCACACTTTAATGCTTTGAGTACAATTAATAGATTAATTAATATTTAAGTTTAACTATAATATTTGTTCTAGATCCAATAAAACCATAATAAAATTAAACGTGAAATTAAATATTTAATTCATGTAAAATTAAAGCATAAATAATAAAATAAAATAAATTTAATTCCATACCATGAATCCTAAATTTAACTTTAATGTGAATCAAAATATCATAATAAGACTCTGATACCACATGTAAGCTATTATGTCTTTCTTGTTCTAAATAATATTTCAAGTTTAGAAATCACTCAAGATCTATTATGACACAAATGATTCAACCTAATAAATTAGAATTCAATTTATAAGAAGAAAATTGAGATATTAACCTTGATCCATGAGTAAAAAATGATTTCTTTATGCAATGGATTTATCCACTCTCACCTTCTTTTTCAGTTGTTCCTTTCAATGGTGCAAAACATGTAATACCTTTCTTTTATTTTTCATGGCAGTAAGATTTTCTTATGTTATGAAAGGAGAGGGAAGGGTGATAATAACAATTATGATCATCATTATGAAAATAAATTCAATCCTGCATCCAGTTGAAATTATATGTTTGAATATATATATTTGCAATTTATTTTTTCAACTTATTTAAATGTTTGCAATTTATGTGTTGCTTTTATAACTTATCTTTTACTTGTAAAAGTTTGATTTAATTCACTATATTTTTATATAGTCTAGTTTATACTATATTTTTAAATTATTTTTTAAATAATTATATAAAGAAATAAATCCAATTGATCGAACCAGTGGTGTACACGATATAGTACAATTCGAAAATTTATATATCTACATATTATCTTGAAATTTTGGATATTTTAAAAATTAAATATTGTAACTGTCTTGAAAATTCGAAATAATTCGGTACAGTTCTATAAAAATTTGATACAGTTCTATATGGTTCTTTGGTTGTTTCGATACAAAATAATACAATACAATTCGTACTTTGAATGATTCAATAGTTTTAAAATTTTTTAAAATAAATTCACAAAATAATAAATACAAATACAATTAAAATATCTCAATAAGTATAATTAAAGTTTAAGTCAAAGTATATTAATTAAAAATTAACATTCAACAATATTTCTCTGCATTATACTGATACCGATTTCAGAATCTTAAGCAATATCTAAAAAATAACATAGATTTTAAATAATTAGATAACAAAAAATATAAACATTAAATAAAAAATTTAAAAATTTATACAAATATAATAATTTTCTGATTCAAACTTTTCAAATTCTTTTGTTGATGCATTTGAAACCAAAAGTGTAGCCAATCTTAATCAGTTTTGGCAACAAATAAGATCCTCAGCTGTAATCAAAGTTAAAGAATTTATAAAGTTATCTAAAGTGATCCTTCCTCCAGTGTTAAAGCTTGATTCAGAAGCTATAGTCAAGCACTGAACAACAAAAAATCTCCGATAACCTTAGTCAAAATTGGATAATTTAGCTCATTTATCATCCATCAACTTAAAATATCAAATTAGGAGAATTTTTTTACTAATTTATTAGTCAAATAAGCATCCAAATCTCCTTGAGACATAACTTTCCCCTTATCCTCATTTTTCAAAAACCACACATTAACATTATCATCAATTTTATCAGAATTTAGTGTTGGGTCTACAATTTTATCAGCGTTAACTTCTTCCATTTTTTTATATTGTTCTATCGATCCATTTAAAGCAGCTATCACTTTAAAAATTAATTTTTTCGATTCAAGCTCACCATAAAAAGCTGTGTACTTTGAACTTCAAAATTTAATTTTGAATTTAGGATCCAAAAGCACAGTTATAAAAAGAATGACATTCATCTTGTTAATCGAATCTCAATACTTGTTAAATTTCAACTGCATTTGTTTTTAAATATACAACTAAAATTTCATTATGTATAATAACTATATATAATTATATTATTAATTTATATATTCATATACGTATTGTTCAATACTTCATCGAGTTGGTAAATTTCATTGTATATAATAATTGTACATAATTATATCATTAATTTACATACTCAATTACTCATATAGGTATTGAGCCAAAACAGATAAATATTAGTTGAGTGGTGCAAAAAGTACATGAAATTAATTGGTAAAATATTTATATACTCCAATAATAATATCAATTGGTTAAAATTTTGGTATATAGAATAACTATATATAATTACATTATTAATTTGAATACTCATATAGATATTATGGCAAAAATAAATGAATATTAGTTGATTGATACAAAAAATAAATTTAATTAACTAGTATGATTATTATATACTTATATAACTATATGTATTGATAAATTTCATTATATATAATAATTGTATATAATTACATTATTAATTTACATTCTTGATTACTTATATAACTATTGTGCAAAAAAATAGATGATCAATAATAGTTGAATGATGCTAAAAGTAAATGAAATTATTCGAAAAATGACTATATACTCATATATTTACATTAATGGGTAAAATTTCATTATAAATAATAACCATATATAATTACATTTTTAATTTATATACTCATATAATTATTGTACCAAAAATATATGATTCCTAGTTGAGTGACATTAAAAATAAATAAAATTAATTTATAAAATACTTATATGATAAATTGCTTAACTTACATATCTATATAAATATTCGTACAAAATGAAAAATTAAGTATTAGTTGAGTAAAACTAAAGGTAAATTAAATTAAAAATATATAGACACAATAATTATTATAATAATTAAATTTATCTTATTAATAATTAAAATATTTAGTTTAATTTATTAACTAATTATTATTTTAATTTTGTGCATTAAATTTATAATGTAAATATTTATGAAGTTAAATTTATAAAGTACATATAAAATAGAAATTACAAATAATATTTATATATAAATTATTAGCATTATATATAATAATTAATAAATATCAATTCTTTTGGTACAATTTGGTTCTAGAGCAGTTCGGTACAGTTTAATATGGTTCTCAATCTAGCTCTAGATAAAATATTTAGATCCATTTCAAATAAAGTCAATGGTAGAATTTGATTCTGTATCTTTTTCTCTAGTTCTTCAGTTTGGTATAGGAAGATCCTGATCCATGTACACCCCTAGATCTAACCATGATGGAGTTGGTTGTTGTATACAATATTAGATATGATTTTTAAAACATTAATATTCAAAAGTTGTCATCATATGCATTAAATCACTATTGGAAATTATTCCTAATTAGTGTATTAATATCCAAAAGTTATTATCACTTGCACTAAATCACTAAATCTCTATTTTGGCTTATACGATGCAAACTTCAATCCTCCCTACTACCATTTGTGATCATATTGAAACGTTCTGTCATGATTTCATCTAGGGATCCTTTCTAGATACAAGAAAGATTCATTTAATCAAGCAGGAGCAATTATGTAGACTTGAAGAGGTTGGTGGGGTTTGTATAAAGAAATTAAAGGCCTATAATGAAGCCTTTATACTTAAACTTGCCTGGCATCTTTTTACAGATGGTGATACCTTTTGGATAATACTTTTCAAAGCTAAATACAATCTGCCTAATAATTGGTTGCCAATTGATTTTCCTTACTATCTAAGATCTACTATTTGGCGTGCTTTGGTGCATTTTTGGCTTTTTTTTCAAATTAATGTTTTTTAGGCAATAAACAATGAGAGATCGGCATCCTTTTGATTGGTCACTAGGCTAAAATAGGTCCCATTTATCTCAAGAACTTTAATTCTTGGTAGCTTATTTCACAGTTCACAATCAAAGACATGTTTGAGTTAAACTTTGGTTGGAGGTGAAATATTTTTACTTATTTTTTCTTCTTTGATCGATTTCTCACTGCCATCTGATGACATTTTAGGGTTAGATAATTAAATTTGGTTCCATCCTTATTAGGTTCTTTCTTAATGGATTCTACCTACACTGTGCTTACTCATACTATTGTTGATAGCAATAACAACTAGAATCTTTGTTGGAATTGGTAGGGTCCTCAACGAATTAGGGTGTTTCTATGGTTAATGATGCATAATCGTTTACTTACCAATGTTGAGAGAATGAGATGCTAGCTTCTACATATTTATATCTAATTTACAATATGAAGCCAAAAACTATTATTCATATTGCAAAGGATTGTTATGCAGTTAAGATGTTTTGGACTTCTATTTTGCCTAGTACTTTAGCTTAAAATTTCTTTAGTTCTAACTTAAGGAAGTGGCTAGATTATAACCTGAATTTTAAAATGGAGATTAGGTCTATCAGCTGGACTCTTCTTATTGGATATGTTTGTTGGTTTGTATGGAAATGGAGAAATTAGAGAATATTTAACAATAAAACTATACCTTGGAGCATAAAAAATAACTCATTTTCTCTTCTGCTGCTACATTTATAGCTATCAAAGAATCCTTAGTAGACTTCAACAAAAATTTTTATGTGAGGTGTAAAGTTCTATTGGGCTAGAACCCAACACTTCTAGATTGGGTTATGCTAAACATTGATGGTTCATTTTGCAGGACTATATCTCAAGCATCCACTTAGGGTATTTTTAATGATTGGATGGGAAGATGGCTAGGTGGCTATTCAACATTTATTGGTGGTAATTTTAACACCCTAACTTTAAATTACCCGATTGATAAAAAAATGGATCCGAGTTATGTTTAAATTTGGCAATAAAAAAAAATTAATGAGAGTCAAAAAAATAATATAAATAAAATAGTTTAGGGTTGAATTATTCTTGAATTGGGGATCTAATTGCACAAAAGAAGAAGAATTAGGCCTAATTGCTGAATTGTATAAAGTTGAGGGATAAAAAAAGACTTTCGTCAAAACTACATTGTTTTGGTTCAGTCTTCTTTCTTTCCCATTTTGCTGGAAATCGGGATGCTTCTCCCTATTTACCCCACCACCTCTTCTCCTCTTCATTTTCCTTTTTTTCCCCCGATCACGACAGCATCACCGCTAGCCAGCCATCGTCCTCCACCGTCGTTGAAGCTCTGACACCTTCACCACTCTTTTTCTCCCTCTCCATCGTGTGGCAATAGCCCACGCATCTTCTTTGCCGCCTTCTTCTTTCTTGTTCGATTTTTCTCCACCTCATCCCTACTTGCATGCTTTCTCCTCCATTAATCATTTGGTAAGCTTTATTTCCCCTTCTAATTGTTATTTGGTGAAGGAAATTGAAAGAATGGTGTAGAGATTTAAATCTAGGGATTTTATGAATTAAGAGAAAATTGAGAGCTTAATATTTGATTGAATTAATTGAGAATTTAAGTAAGTATTTAACTAAAATTGCTGGAAGTTGTGTATTTGATATATAATTAGTTAAAAAGTTATGACGGATTATGAGTTTATGTAGAAAAAGAATGAAAGCTACTGATGAAAGAGAAAGAAATGCAGGAATGAAGGTTGATTGAAGCCTTTGGGAAGAATATTTGAAGAAATTAACAACAAAACTTATAAGTGTTCAAGCAAATTTATTTTTTCCTTTAATTATGCTTTATGTATGTGGAAAATTTTGGATTATAGTTAATTTTATTATGGTTGAGGTTAACAATATTAAGTTTTAAATTAAATAAGAATTATGTTTATGATTGGTTGTGAATTTAAAGACCAATAGGTATACTTTATACTTAGTATAAATTGAGTAAGGTTTTAAAATAGTTAATGCAATCTTAAAGAAAATTTCAATTGAATTATAATAAGGATGTAAAGCTATTATGTCCCTTAGTTCTTGAAGAATTATAAATCTTTGGTAAAGTATGCCTTAGGTGAAAGGAAAATTGAATTAGAGGTTGGAATGGCTTATTAAATAGATGAATTAATGAATACATAAAAGTTGAATTAGGTCGTTTAGTAAAAGAAATGATGAATTGAAGTTATTAAAAGCTGAAATTAAAGAAGTTAACGCCAATTTCGATATGTGTTCAAGCATTTTATTTTTCTTTCAAATTGTATATTATGTAAGTATATTTTTAGGGTAGATGAAGTAAGATATTTAAGAAAATAATGTCATAAATTATTATTTAAGTATCAAATCAACGCTATGAGATTATTTAATTAAATTAAATGAGATTTAATTGCAAAGGGATAAATAAAATGCATTATGTATGTAAATTTGAGACAGGTAGAGTGAGATCTTCTTATGAGCCGATATCATATATGCATTTTTTAGTGTTAAATAGTAATAAGAGATGACTAAACTAAGTTATAGAGGTTTAATTGCAAATAATTAACTAAAATATATATGAGGTGAGTCGTAACCTTGAAAAAAAAAGGAAAAAAATGAATTAAGATTTTGTAAAGATTAATTTTATAAACATGAAATTAAAAGTAAACCAGTAGTATGAAGTAATTCAATTGAATTATAAAGGATGAAAATTTCAAAGGTATCAAATAACCCCTATTATACAAGTTTAGTTTTAACAAGTAAGTTAGGATTTCCTAAAACTTACATTATAAATAATTATTTAAATATTAATGAGTGGTTTGGTGTAATTTAATTGAGTTATAAGGGTTAAATTTTCAAAACTGTCATTTCTATTGAACTGTGATAATTGTTAGATTCGTAAAACATATATTTTTGTTTAATTGGAATGGATGCACCACTTGTTTCTTTTTGTTATCTTTAAGATATTTTGGCATGTACATTGTATTTTTGAGGTGTAAATATTTATGAATATTGGTATTGTAAATTAAATTGAGAATAGCTGAGAGTGAATGCACCGTGTTTTAACTCTCTCTAAATTTGATTTTTGAAACGTCTAAGGTAGGGTAATAATTATATGTTTTGGAGTTTGAATGGAGATTGGACGGAAAGATAGACTTGGATAGAAGTGTTTTACGTGTTTTCTTTTCAGGAGGTTTTCATGAATTTTAGGAAAAATTCTGTCAAATTTTTTATAAAATAAATAGTAATTTGATAAATGATTGGATATTTAAATAAATGTTTGTTTTGAGCTGTATTAATAGAACCTAAGCTCGAGTGTGACATCGTGTATCCAGGTCTTTAACTGACCTGGTATAAGATGTTACATTTAGTGGTATCAGAGTCTGGGTTTTTCTAGGCACAGGACAATAGGATCTAGTTAAGAGGGAGATTCTGGCATCATGTTTACCTATCAGTATCCCTGATATTGAGGGCAGTGATTTAAACATTACTCATATGGGGATGGGTAAAATGTATTACCAATACATGAGATATGTATTGGCATGACATTATATGCATGAAACATTTTACATATATTGCATCAGCATTATTTGACTATTTATGATAGCATAAAAAATTTATATATATGCCCCAATTGAAAGGGAACTGATAGGTTGTTCAATGAGTGCATTGAGGTAAGGATAGATGGGATGTTCATAAAAGAACGATGTGGATTAGAACTAGATAGGGTGAATAGACATTAAGGAAAGTCAGTGGAGAAATGCAAGTGTACATGCCAAGTGAAAGTTAAATGTTATTGTGTTATGACTTTGATGTAGATCTATCATTATTGTCTGTTATAGATAAAAGGATGGAACCAAATCCAAGCAGAGGCATTAAAGAAGTAGAGAGCCATGCTTCAACTAGTGACATTGATAGGGGTGTGGAGGTGTAGCCAGCTCAACCGGTACCACCATCTGCCGCTTAGCCGATGCCAGCTTAACCAGAATTCTTTGCAATCATGATGGAGCTTATGAGACAACAAATAGCTATTGTACCTCCTATATAGCCACAACCTCAACCACCTTTTCCATCATAGAGGCTCATATTGAAAAAGTTAAAGAAATTAGGAGCAGAGGACTTCAAAGGAGAGTCGTCAGTCACTGCTCCAAATGCTGAATTTTGGTTAATTAAGATCAAGAAAATTTTTGATCTCCTGCATCTCACACCAGAAGAAAGACTAGAATGTACAGATGGGTTACTTCAAGGACCAATATACTAGTGGTGGAGATCCCAAAAAGATTTTCCATGCCATGAAATCTTTACTGGGAGTACTTTATATCTCATTTTAGGGATAAGTACGTGGGAGAAGCCTATATAGAAGAGATGCGAGATGACTTTCTCTATTTAAAATAGGGATCCAGATCAGTAGCAGAGTATGAGAAAGAATTTGATAGATTAAATGCCTATGCTGAATGATTTATTCCTACCATGGTAGATAGGAGTCAAAGATTTGAGGCAGGCCTCCATCACGAGATTAAGAAGCTTTTGGCAATATTACCCATTAGAAACTATGGAGAGTTAGTGAAGGCAGTTTTGAGAATTGAAAGGCTAATATGGAAGAGCAGAAAGGGCAGAATAGAGGTCAATAAAAGAGAGATCAAGGTTAAGCTAGTTCATTTTCATTAGCGAGTAAAAAGCAGAAAGGTGCAGGATTCCAGACTCAAGCATCATCGTAAATCTCTTATCGTCAATCAGGTCAAGGTCAAAGATTACTTTTTAGTTCGGGACAGTTGACCTTATCCATGGCTAGCACTACAGGGGGACTAGGTCAAGAAGGGATTCCTTCATGTGAACATTATCGGAAAAGACATAAGGGTCAGTGTTAGAAAAAAATAAGAGGTTTCGTGGATGTGGATCCATAAAACATTTCCATAAAGATTGCCCTGGTAGGCAGCATTCAGCAGAAAATTAGTCAGGGAGAACAATTCACAGGACTTCCAGGGGTAGAGACAGAGGTAGAGGAACTAGTTATGGTGCCAATGGACAGAGGGCCTCATTAGAGATAGTTGAGAGGACTAATACTCGTATACCAGTATGTGCCTATACCATACAGGCCCAAGATGATGAGGATGTCCCAGATGTGATAGCCGGTACTTTTGATATTTTTGATATTTCTATTTATGCATTGATAAATCTAGGATCTACCTATTCATATATGTGTATTTCATTGTCCGGAGATAAGAACTTATACATTAACACCCTTGAACATGCCATTGTGGTCATAAATCTTCTGAGTCATAGCGTAATTATGAATAAATTCTATAAAAATTATCCCTTAAAAATATAAGATAATGAGTTTCCAAGAGGTTTGATTGGGTTACCTTTTAGAGGATTCGAAGTGATTATTAGTATAGATTTGCTAATTAGACATTATGTGATGATAGATTGCTATCTTAAAGGAATTATCCAGAGTTATTTCATACAGATAAATTTTGAGGATAAAATTTTATTTTAGAAGGGAAGAATTGTAAGACCCCGACTTTAAATTACCCGATTGATAAAAAAAATCGACTCGAGTTATGTTTAAATTTGGCAATAAAATAAAAATTAATAAGAGTCAAAAAAATAATATAAATAAAATAGTTTGGGGTTGAATTATTATTGAATTGGGGGTCTAATTACATAAAAGAAGAAGAATTAGGCCTAATTGTTGAATTGTATAAAGTTGAGGGACCAAAAGAGACTTTTGCCAAAACTACATCATTTTGGTTCAACCTCATTTCTTCCCCTTTTTGCTAGAAATCGGGATGCTTCTCCCTATTTACCCCACCACCTCTTCTCCTCTTCATTTTCATCTTTTTCCCCCGATCACGATAGCATCATCGCTCGCCAGCCATCATCCTCCGCTGCCGTTGAAGCTCCGATGTCATCGCCACTCTTTTTCTCCCTCTCTTCATCATGTGGCAGTAGCCCATGCATCCTCCTTATTGCCTTCTTCTTTCTTGTTCGATTTTTCTCTACCCCGTCCCTAGTTGCATGCTTTCTCCTCAATTAATCATTTGGTAAGCTTTATTTCCCATTCTAATTGTTATTTGGTGAAGAAAATTGAAGGAATGGTGTGGAAATTTAAATCTAGGGATTTCATTAATTAAGAGAAAATTGGGAGCTTAATATTTGATTGAATTAATTGAGAATTTAAGAAAGTATTTAACTAAAATTGCTGTAAGTTATGTATTTGATATATAATTAGTCAAGAATTTATGGTGGATTATGGGTTTAAATAGAAAAAAAAGGAAAGATGCTGATGAAAGAGAAAGAAATGCAGGAATGAAGGTTGATTGAAGCTTTTGGGAAGAATAGTTGAAGAAATTAACAACAAAACTTATAAGTGTTCAAGAAAATTGATTTTTCCCTTTGATTATGCTTTATGTGTATGTGGAAAATTTTGGATTATAGTTAATTTTATTATGGTTGAGGTTAACAATATTAAGTTTTAAATTAAATAAGAATTATGTTTATGATTGGTTGTGAATTTAAAGGCCAATAGGTACACTTTATAGTTAATATAAATTGAGTAAGGTTTTAAAATAGTTAATGCAATCTTAAAGAAAATTTTCAATTGAATCATAATAAGGATGTAAAGCTATTTTGTCCTTTAGTTCTTGAAGAATTGTAAATCTTTGGTAAAGTATGCCTTAGGTGAAAGGAAAATTGAATTAGAGGTTGGAATTGCTTATTAAATAGATAAATTAATGAATGCATAAAAGTTGAAGTAGGTCGCTTAGTAAAAGAAATGATGAATTGAAGTTATTAAAAGCTGAAATTAAAGAAGTTAATGCCAATTTCAATATGTGCTCATGCATTTTATTTTTCTTTCAAATTGTATATTATGTACGTATATGTTTAGGGTAGATGAAGTAAGATATTTAAGAAAATAATGTTATAAATTATTATTTAAGTATCAAACCAATGCTATGAGATTATTTAATTAAATTAAACGGGATTTAATTGCAAAGGGATAAATAAAATGCATTACGTATGTAAATTTAAGATAGGTAGAGTGATATCTTCTTATGAGCCGATGTGATATATGCATTTTTTAGTGTTAAATAGTAATAAGAGATGACTAAATTAAGTTATAGAGGTTTAATTGCAAATAATTAAATAAATTAAATATGAGATGAGTCGTAATCTTGAAAAAAAAGGAAAAAAATGAATTAAGATTTTGTAAAGATTAATGTTATAAACATAAAATTAAAAGTAAATCAGTAGTATGAAGTAATTCAATTGAATTATAAAGGCTGAAAAATTCAATGATATCAAATAACCCCTATTATGCAAGTTATAGTTTTAACGAGTAAGTTAGGATTTCCTAAAACTTACATTATAAATAATTAGTTAAATATTGATGAGTGGTTTGGTGTAATTTAATTGAGTTATAAGGGTTAAATTTTCAAAAATATCATTTCTATTGAACTGTGATAATTGTTAGATTCGTAAAACATATATTTTTGTTTAATTGGAATGGATGAACATTGTATTGAAGAAATTGTGCCTTGGTTGAACCCATGTATATCAAGGGACTATTTTAAATTTTTGGACAAAGATTTAAATTAGACAATTTGTTTTAAATCTTGAAAATCATAATAGTATATGAATTAGAATTGAATTAAATTGTGAAATGCAATAAAAGATTTATTATATTTGCCCTTAGTAAAACTAGATAGGAATTGGGGCAATAGGATAAGGTTGGTATGACAATTAGGAATGTTTAGCAGTACTGCATTGTAACGTGATTATCGAATTGAATGGCTTCGAAAGCTCTTTCGGTGGATGCTATTAAATTGATTCGTGGGCTGAATGATTCCGAGAGCTCGGTCCACACACACACACACACACACACACATATATATATATATTTAAATGTATAGTAAATGTATAGCATTAAATAGATTGTATGAAGACCTTGAGGGGGTGGATACCGAGCAACCCCGGACATCGATGCCTTGAGGGGGGTGAATACTGGGCAACCCCGGATGTCGATACCCTGGGGACTCGATTCTATGTTTAAACCTCATTTATCTAGCTCAATGCAATTTCGCTGGATTTTACTTGGGGCAAGTACATAACATAAATATTAAATGCTTATTTAAACAATTTGATACTTTTAATTGAAAATAATTGACTAGCTACCCCTTTGGACTATAATATTAATTAAACCTTAATCTATAAGAGAATTATATATGCTTAAATTACTTGCAATGGATTTATGACCTTTTTGTTAAAAGTAAATAAAGATATTTATGTTTGATAATTTATATGAGTTATATAAGTTCGAATTCCATATGATGGATTTATTGCTTTTATGTTTTGAAATAAGTGAGAACATTTATGTTTTGATGATTAGTAAAATTTTAAGCATATTTTAATTTCATATTCTATAAGGAGTGGAAAAATAGAATTATTTGAACACCACTAAACAAAATGCTTAGCGCGTGGTTTTATTTCCATGTATAGGTTGAAAGAAGTTTTTGAAGGTAGTAGAGTGGATTTACAGCACAATTTGAGTCACAAACAGAAAAGCTACACGATTTTGAGGTGGATGCACCACTTGTTTCTTTTTGTTATCTTTAAGATATTTTGGCATCTACATTGTATTTTTGAGGTGTTAATATTTATGAATATTGGTATTGTAAATTAAATTGAGAATAGCTGAGAGTGAATGCGCCATGTTTTAACTCTCGTTGAATTTGAATTTTGAAACGTCGAAGGTAGGGTAATAATTATAGGTTTTTCGTAAATTTTAGGGAAAATTCTGCCAAAATTTTTACAGAATAAATAGTAATTTGATAAATGATTGGATATTTAAATATGTATTTGTTTTGACCCGTATTAAAGGAACTTAAGCTCGAGTGTGATATCCTATATCTAGGTTTTTAACTGACCGGGTATAAGGTGTTACAAATGTGCATTTTTTAAAAAAATTTAGGGAGCTCTATTAGGTCTTCAAGAAGCCTGGAAAAGAGGATGGAGAAGAATCATGCTCCAAATCGATAATAAAAGTGTGGTATTGACTATTTTGAGCAACTCTTCTGCTTATCCCTCCTACAGGGCTATAATTCTGCATATTCAAGAGTTATTACATTATGAGTGAAATGTTGAGATCCATCATATGTTTAGAAATGTCAATGTCGCTGTCAATTTTCTTGCCAACTAGCACTACAAGAAAAATACCCTTTAGCGAAGGAAAATTCGATAGTTAAAAGTCAAAATCTTATCGTTAAAGACCTATAATGACCAAAAAATTTAATCATTAACTAGTTGGTAAAAACCCCATCGTTATAATAGTATGGGCGATCGAATTTTGAATCCGATCATTAATTCCTTTAATGATTGAATTCAGGTCTTTAAAGGTTTTCATGACCAGTAAAACTATGGTTTTTGAAAGAATTAACGACCATTTTTATCCCGATCATTTAATTATATTTCGGTCATTAAAGGAATCCACGACAAGAATATTTTCAGTGTTAATTATTAATTTTTAAAGATCAAAATTTTTCCTCACTAATTATGTTCACTTTCAATGAAGGGAATTTTGATCACTAAAGGTATAGTCTTATATATGATTGAATTTTCCTTTGTTAAAAGTAAACTCGATCACTAATATTAAATTTTCAAAATAACTAAAATATTTTATTTGAGTAATACCTGTACACATCATTCACACACATATATATCTAAAATTATAATTAATAGTCCTTTCATATATTGCAAAATACCAATTACAAAATATATCAATATCTCGAAATTGTTTTAACATTATATTTTTCTTATACAAGTTTGTTAACAAAAAATAGCCCCTATCGATACTAATTTCTATTCACTTAAAATCTTCAGAATAATGCATAATGAAGCTCATATCTTCCTTGTCTATTGTTTAGAAAAACTGTAGAATTTAAAGCATAAATTTATGATTAATATTCATGAACAAATTAAAGGCAGTAAATCAAATGGAAAAAAAATTGAATACTTTTAATTTAAAATATCATTTACCTTAAATATCCAAAATCTTTAACAAGTGTAATTGTATATACACTTCAAAATATCTAAAATCCAACAAGTGTAATTGTATACACACTTCAAAATATCCAAAAAATGATAGGGGCTGCAAAGAAAAAGTAAAAAATAATATTAAGTTTAATGACATAAATAACAATAAAAAATAGGGTACAACTTAGACGCATGATAGACAAATAAACAAAGAGATAGAAAATAAGCTTACAAAGTTATGTCCATTTTCCTAATACATGCAGAAAATAAGCTTACAAAGTTATGTCCATTTTCCCAATACATGCAGGTTCACTTGAAAATGCAATTTACACAAGCAGAATCTTATTTATTGTTTGTACCACAAAAGTTTGACATACTAAGCATCTAAAACCAATTACATCAAACCAATTACATAAAAACACCTCATGCAAATATTGAATCAGAAAATGACAACACAATTTATATAAGAAGCAGCCAGAGTACACCAGAGAGGAAACCTTCACCATGTTAAATATAGTACATCAGAACCATATACATTTTAAGCAAACAAGAATTCATAGCAAGGGACTTTCAATCAGGATATCCGCTATGTTGGTATTCTTCCCAATCAGTTGTATTGAAAATATTTTAGTTAGTGATGCCATATGTAACATGGTTCCTACTAGTTCTTAGTTATTTTGTTGTTGCTTTCTTCTTCTTGTCCACACACACACACGTCTTATAAAAGTGAGAAAATCTAATTATAGACGTAACTCCATCCTCTGTCAACAGTGGACTATTATTATCATGGCAGATGTAAAAAATAAACTAATTTTAATCGAACAATACAAGTTTCAGCACTGGAATATTGATGTAATACTTTATGGTTATTGACAAATACCAAAAAATAGGCTAACCAAAATTACTTTTTATAATATTGATAAAAACTTTAATGATTTACGATTATGAATTTTTTTTTGTAATCACAGTATTATAATCTCTATGTTTTTATGACCACAAAAATAATTAACCACCAATTTTGCACTCATATTTATATATAATATATTCACTATATTATAATAGGGTGACCTTTAGGCAGAACCTTTTTTTTTTTTCAAATTATGCATTAGTTAGAGATTTGTATTTATTAGCAACAAAAATATAGGATTATTGTAGTATTTACTTATTTCTAATTAATTTATTGAACAAGAAAGTATAGTTAATGGAAAGGCCAAAGCTTCGATTTTTCACCCCTCAAAACTTTTCAATAAAAAGCAATTTATTCCTTAAAGTTTATTTTGGTGTAATATATTCTTAAAATTTGTAAGTTAGAGCAATTTAATCCTTAAATTGACGAAACAGTTAATTTGAACTTTTTAGTCAATTGATCACTAATGTGGCACCCAAATAACACATGGAAAACTAACACATAACGCATCAGATTCCGTATGGCATAAGTGTGTTGCGTCAGCAGCCATGTGGCTTGCACGTGACCTTATATTATTCTTCATTAAATCTTCTCTATCTTTTACTACTGACCAAACATCTTCTTTTTCAAAGTCTTCATCTTTTTATTGATTTCATGTTATACCTACCATTACTCCCATGCCAATATGCCTTTACTATGTATTAAAAATTAAATTGAAATATAAGAGAGAGAATGAGAAAGAGAAAGAAAAGGAGAAGACTTGAGCAAAGAACAGAGCAACCTGGAATATATTTCAATCAAAAGCTTTTTTAATTAATAAATTTTCTAAATTCCAATTCTCAATTTCTCTTTTATTTAGTTTTTAATTTTATTTCCAACAAAATAGAATCAAAATCCTTTTTACCTAATTAAAATAAGATTAAAAAATATTTTGAAATTTTTGCTAGTTGTTTGTTAAATTTTTTTGAATGAATTAAAAATATATTTCTTTCAATTTTTCAGTAATTTCTTATCTGAAAAAATATAAAAATGTATATCTTGATCCTATGTCAAGATATGCATATCATGATTTTTCAAGATACGGAAAGTTAACAAATCATGTGAACTTTTTTTTGATAGATCCCATTTTTTTAACAAACGCTTGAAAATATTAAAAATAACTTTATATTTTTTTCATTCCAACCTTTTTAAGTTTAAGAAATGCTACCTTAGAAAATATCAACAATGGCTAAACATACAAAATTTGGTGAAGAGAAGATCCGTTCATTAGTATCAAATAAATCAAGTTGATGAACCTTGATTTTTATATTTGGTTACTTTGATAACCTTAAACAACTTTCTATTTTACCTTGATTTCATCATAACTAATTAGCTTAAAGAGATTGAGCCTTGCCACACCAAACAGGCAATCACCTATGCTCACTGCTTTAGCCTTATTTTCATCGCTTGTGAATTCTTACTTGTATCCAATTTTCCCAAGAAATAAACATCTCATAAAAAAATTATAATTTAAAATGATATAGGTATATAGAAAAATAATAACTGTATTGGAATTCAAATATCAAAGATATATAGAAAAAGGAAAAGTTGCATATTGAACTCAAAGATGGCCTAAGGGCTACTGAGCACGATGTTTTCTAGTCAGTTCAGATAGGAATGGAGGAAGGAGATGGCATTATGGTTTTGATCGAGAGAGAGAAATAGGAAGGGTAGGGAATGTCACATGACTTGCACATATATGCCATATGTCATCTTATATGTCATATATATGCCATGTGTCGTATACATGATGTATCATGAGTTGGCATGCCATATGTTAATTTTGTTGCCACATCATCGGTCAATTTAACAATTTCAGGGTTAAATTGTACCAATTTGCAAACTCTAAGACAATATTGCAACAAAAAAACTTTAAAAGATAAATTGCTATTTTTGAAAACTTTAGGGGTGAATTGCACTTCTTGCCTAATGGAAAATTTGAATATCATATCTGTAATACATGTATCCTTATGGAAGAAATTAATGTGCCATCATAAAGAAAGTGATAACTTATCATCTAATAACATAAACTTTAAAGGTCATTTATTTTACCTTTTAAAAGAGTTAATTTTATCTACGTACGATCATTTAATTTTCGCTCAAGTGATGTCGATGTCACTATTTTTCATTTCATAATAATAAAGTAATTTACATATAATTTTGTAACAAGAAAAAGTAAAAAAGACCGAAAACATCATTCTGGTCACCTTATATAATAACTTTATTATGTTTATGAAATTTATTTTTGTTACATTCTTGAAAATAATAATACTAATAAATTTTCTAATTACTCTATTTATTTTAAACTTTTTATTCATTTTGTTGATATTTAAATAGTGACGATAAATTTAAGTTAAAGTTAAGAAAAAATAAAAAATGCCAAGTTTGGATTGACTTATAACTGGAAAGTCATAAATGGATAAATGGCCAGTGCCCAAATAAAGTGGATAGATTTGAGTTGACCAATAAATTTGCTTCAAGGTGGTCTAAATGGAGTCAATTGTGGGTTAACTCATTTAATCCATTTTTTAATGAAAAATAACTTTGATACAATTACAACATATACTAAAAATTTATTACAAAAAATGTTAGTTTAAATAAATCAAATAGTAGCCCAAATGGACCAAACTATAAGTCAATCAATTTGACCTTTTTTTAATGAAAAATAACTCTTAATATGAATACAACTTACTAAAAAGATTAATATAAAAAAGTAGGTTCGACGAAAGTCAAATTGTTTAGTATTAAGTTGATTGTATGTTAGGTGGCAATCCCCTATAAATTTGAGCAACAATAATAGTAAAGATGTGTATACTTACCAATTAGATATAAAAAATTTAGCGTGATGATTAGGTAATTATTTGAAAAATGATTTTAATTTGTTAAATCGTATGCATATGGAAAAATAGAAACATTGTTACAACTTTTTTACTATATATTGTATTTTTTAATTAGATGGATTGGGAGCTGTAAAGTGGCATGATGCATCTATTATCATATTTTTGTATAAATTGACAACACATTTGGAGATCAATTGTCCCTTTAATCTATTTCTATATCATTGAGTGGCACTAATTAGATTGTTATCTTCGGCAATTTGAAATGGACCAACCCGTTCCTAGTAAACTATTAATCGATGAGAGAGTTCATTTCATCAATTTAAGAGAGTATAATGACAAAAATTGAAAAAAAAAAAATTAATGAGAAAAAATGGAAAATTACATTCTTAAATTTAATTTATGAGTCGAATAATTGACTATATTGGGTGTTAGTACTTTTATCATAGCACCATAGCATATACGGTCATAATACGTACAATTATATTTATTAAGAATGAGATGATGGATAATCCATATTGGAGCTTCATTAGGAGCAACAATATGTTTTACATCTTAGATTTTTGTGTTTAATATAAAAATTCTATTAATTTTCTACATGATTGTTTATCTCTTATAAATATTTAACTTAAATGCATGTAGGTAGATGGTGTTAAACATATTTAAAATGGTGAAATGGGATTATCATCATCATCATTTAAAGGCGAAGAGATTCGTGACATCAGAAAGCATTTTAAGTGCAGTTAGAGCAATTAATGAACATCAATCAATTATCCACGCTAGCCCATTCTTGGTTTTATACAAATTCCACCATTATTTATATCGTATGAAGATTTTCATCAATGTAAAAGGAGCAGAATAGGCATGGTTGAAAGATGGACGACCATAGCCTCTATTCTTGTTCAACCGGGAGTCCATTAGGTCCCTCAACCTGTATCATTGCTATTTGATTTTCAAGTTAGTTCCACTTCATTTAGAATGCCTGCATTTAGTCAGCGTACATTTTATGATATAGAAATTGGTCCATCAAGATGTTATGACTATCAAACGGGTACATCAAGATTGAACATTGATTTGAATGTTAGTGTCTTTGAACTAGAACAAACACTGCAAGAAAAATGTTAAAATAGCAACAGAAAAATAGCAACAGAATTATTCGTTGGTAATTTAGCAACGGAAATAAGATTTTGTTGCTAAAATTGGTAGAACATTTTAGTTTTAGCAACAGAATAAAAAATGATTGTATTCCGTGGTTAAAAAAGGGAAAAAATTTTGGAGCAAAAATATAGCAACGAAATGTCTATGCCATTGCTAAATAAGAAGCCAGCAGATGACGAAAAAATTTTGAAATGAAAATTAGCAATAGAAAATAAATTCCATTGCTTATTTAGCAACAGATATGTTTTTCGTTGCTAAAAATAGCAACGAAAATTAAATTCTGTTGCTATATTTTTTTTCCGATGCTATTTCAAAACCAAATTGCTTTAAGGTTGATTATTTAGCAATGGAAAAATAATTCCGTTGCTAAAGAACCAACCTTAAATCAATTCGGTTTCAAAATAGCAACAAAATTTTTTTCTGTTGCTAAATGTAATTACCGTTGCTAAAATGCTCAATTTTATTTTACCGGGATCATTATGCACCAATTAAATGAAAAAATCGACAGAAACATAAAAAAAAAACCTAAACCTAAACCAAAACCCCATCTGCCCCTGTCCCATTTCTCTCTCGATTTTCCCTTTCTCTTTCGTTTTACCCTCTCTCAGTGTCTCATTGTGAATCAGTACCTCTTCGCTTGTTGCACGCTTTCGGCCATTGTCTCTACCGCTCGACCCACCAGAAATCCATCGTATCTCTCTTTTTTTTTCTTAATTGCATGGTTCCTAATTTTCTGGCTCCATGTTGGTTATCTCATACATTTTTAAGGTATAATTTCTCTTTTGATCATCTCATTTTTCTGTTTGATATACTGTTTCTTGCATTTTTAATTTTCTGTGCTATTTCTCAACAAAAGGAATCATCAATTGATTTTCGCCCTGGCTAGAAAGCTGCTTTCTCTTCATGTTCTGCTTTTGCTTTTCACTTCAGTTACGTCTTTCATTCTCTGGTGAGTTCTCTGCCAACAGCTCTTAACCCTAACACCTCAATCTTTATATGTTCCTGTATTTTTTTAGCTAACTATTGAACAAACTGAGACTTGGTTTCCTACTGTATTGATGTGCAGGATTGTAGGTATGGTTCGCTCTCTTTCCTTTCATTTATGAGAATATAGTTTTCATGGGTCGGATGGTTTTCTTCTAACTTTATTGGATAATTTATAAGATTTTTAGTTTAGCAACCAATTATTATTATTATTATTAATTTTTATAGGCGCATCAATGAACTTATTTGACTTCTTCATGCCTATGCCATTTTTACTTGATGAGTTAAAAGTTTATTTTAACACGCAGACACACATAACACTACTTTATTTAAATTTTGTTTATGAGTTTCATTGGTGATCTAGTATTACATTTGCACATGGCAGTTCTAGTGGAATATTTAATAATTGGTTTAGATTGCAAGCAAAGGAAACATGCATTACATCACGTCATCTGATGGTTTCATGTATCTCATTTTTGTCCATATTAGTTGCTGATTCCTGTTAAATGCTTAGCTCTTTCTTTTTTTTTTTTTTGTCAGAGCAATATAATTTGGCCAATTATTTTGAATTGGAATTCATTTTCTTATGTTAATTTTTATTTGTGTTCTAGTTAAGAATAAATAATCATATTAGGTGAACTAAATTAGAAAGTGCACATGATAAATAAATTAAATAGAAAAAAATGGGAATTTAGTATTCTGTTGTATCTCAATACACAAAAAAGGAGAATTTATTTAGTTTAGATGATAAAGAGGTTTGAAATAATTAAGTGGGTTTAATTTGAAGTTCAATGAAATTGGTTCTCTGTTGATTATTTGTTTTTCAATTTCTATGTTTTCTGTTGATTTTTTCTTTTTCAATGAAATTGGTTACATGATTTTTGTGAAGATTTTAATGATATTTTTGAATACATGCAGTAATTTTGGCCTGTCATTTCTTTAGCTGCTCGTACCTGTAGAATTGATAAAGTTTGCTTCTTACTTCTTACTTGCATAGTTGTCTCAGATGGAGGAAAAGGTGAAGGAAATTGTGAAGATGAAGCAACATAGTTTGGCTGAAGAGAATTAAAAAACATTGGAAGTTTTAAAAGAAAGGTATATATTTTGTGGTGCAATGGCTGTAGATGAAAATGCAGTTTAATCAAGAAATTGTGCTTCTGAAATTGTTTCTTTTATGTTAGATATTCTCCTTGCGTTTATTAAGAACTACTCACAACCATATATGTATATATATTATGCTTCCATTTAAGTGTTTAGATGATTTTGAATGCTAGAACTGGTCATTTACATCCTTCTCCTGCATTTAAATCTGATCAACGAACTTTGCTCATGATTTAAAAACAGAATTGTAATATGATCGTCTTCATTTCTTCAATTGATTAAATTTCAGTTGGCAATACCGTGTTTATTTTATCACAACAAATTTCTTTTAGTATTTGAGTTACGATCTTTAATTGTATATTTGACTTATGACTGGTTAGAGACCATCTGAATTGGTCTAAACTACAACATTCCATCTTGCCTAAAACATCATCTGAATTAGCAAGGGAATGAATATAGATTTTCTTTTTCTTTAATATATTGCATGCCATTAGCTATTATGAATCTGGGTAAGTCTATTTTATTTTTCTTCATGCAGGTAATAGAGTCTGCGTTCCAGCAAGATAGGGGTCAGGTGGGATCATTGAAGAATTTCTCCAAAAATGTTTTAGTTGGCAAAGAATAAGTCACAGCTATGGCAGCTCTTAAAGAGCTACGTAAAATCAGCAATCTTCTATTTGAAATGTGAGTTGGGTTATTATTATATATATATAAATATATACATACATGTATATAGTTTTTGTAGTTATTACTATTCTTTTAGTGCCAAATAAAGTGAGTTTCTTGCTTCTCTCTCTATATTCTCTAAATTATCCACTAAGTTAAGATGCTGGAAAGTATGTTGTCCACCAAAGAAAAAGAAAAAAAGAAAAAGAAAAAAAAGATATTAGAGGAAGAAGAACAGAGGCAAAGGTCAGGATTAAGTCTAATTTGAACAATGTTTTCCATCAACTAGTGTTTTGATTGTTAATTCTCTTGCCCCTTGTTCTTGATGATTCTTGACTATTCAAATTGTTAGTTTTATATGCTATCCTTATTTTTTTAATCCAATATTGGTTCCTTTGTAACAGTACGAATGAAATATTCAAATTGTTAGTACTATCTTTTTTTATGCAATACTGCAGCATCTGAAACTAGGCCTGTGAATCCTAAGTATGCTCGTGGCCACAATGTTATGTTTGCTGATCTCTATCTGTGTTCTCTAGCGGTCCTAAGTTTGAGGTGTTCTATGTATTTGCAAAATCTAAAGGTTCACGAAAACAGAAGGAAATTGTTTTCTTCAACTACTTCAAAAGATAGTACAAATCCTTTTGTTCGACAGCATCCGCTGGTCCCCAAGTCCGCTACAAATGCATCAGCAGGAAATGAGATTTGAACTTCAAGGAAAATGTTATGTTTTAAGAACAAATGCAGCTTTTTTATAAGTAGGGTTATGCAGTAAGTTGTCTAAAACGTTCATTAGCATTAGCATTTACATTCTCTGCCATATGCAGTTCTCGTGTCTATTATTAATTTGTAATACAGATAGAATGGTCTTTTTTCCATGCATGTAGGTCGGTGTAGAATTTCTACAGTTTTAATAAGTAGAGAGTTATGGAATAAAATGATAAAAAAAATATATATAGGTTTGCAAATGATAAAATGACCAAATTATTGGTGTTTTTTATGATTTTTTTCTTGATTAAGTATAAAAGAATTTAACTATATTTTTAGTTAATCTAATCTTTATGCACATTTTTCACATGATAAAATATTTTTATAAATCATGATAATTTTAATAAATAGAAAATTCTATATAATGGTGCATCATTTTATTAAAATACTGTAAATTCACCACAGTTGTTCTTAAATGCATATCTGCGATTCATTAACCACAGATTTTCTCTCTTTTACAGGCCAATGTTGCTGGATGCAACAACACTCAACTTTCTGCTTCTTTTTCTGTGGTAAGACTGTTTTCTTCTTGATTAATTGCTTATTTTTTAAATAAATATTTGATGTTAATATGTATTGTTGAGGATTTCAAAGACTGATTTTCTTATTCAATTTGTTGTTTTTTCATTTAATTATTTTTAAATTCACCTTTTGCCATAAATTAGTAGTAAGGCACCCCAATAATGCTGGTAGGATATCGAATTAACCTTTTGACATCTATTTTTTTGTTGGTTTTTTCTATTAATGATCACTGTAAGGATTATCTATTGAATTATTTCACTACAAAAAAAAAAAGGAAATTAGCGACGGATGAATAACAGTCGCTATTTTGTGACCAAATAAATAATCAGTTGCGAAAAATAGTTTTTCCACCAAATGAAGGCTTTTATCAACTAAATAGCGATTGATCCACTCGTTATTTTTTCACTTTATTTTGTTGATGTGTTGTCATATAGCAATGGTATTGTAGTTGCTAATCCGATGGTAATTGTTGCGAAGGATTAGCGACAGAATATTCAGTTGCAATGTTGGAGGGATTTTTTGGCGCTTTTTTTGCTAAAATTTTAACATTAGAGAATTTAATTGCTATTTTAAAAAATATTTAATGTGTAAATTTTATTTGGGGAAAACCATTTCGGGAATTTGTATTTTTTTTCTTTACAAATTATAAACCTAAACCTGATCCCCAAAATCTCCCAAATCCCCCTTATTTGGTGTGGCCGTCGAGAGTTGCTGGCAACCTTAGCGGCGAAAGGAACTCGATTTCCAACATCGTGTGTGAGAGATATGTTCTTCTCTATTTTTTCTTGACATATTGTGGCCTTTGTATCCATTGGGTCTCTACTCATTCATTCTTGAAACTTTGTCTGCATTTCCCCTTTTGGTCCTACTACCCATGTCCGATTTTTTGGGCTCGATGGCCTTGAGTTTGATTTTGGAGCTCTTGGTGTAAATTTCCTTTTTTCCCATAAGTGATTTTATGTTCATGGTTTAATTTAGATCTGGATTTGGTCTTGTTAATTGGTTGGAACTGCAAAAATTGGATATTTTCGTTTGATATATTCTACTTGGTGTCCAAAAAATATAGCAAAGAAAGAAGTTAAAGATTTTGAATATGGAGAGTTTTCTTTCTTTTTCGGTGATAGAGGAGGAATAGGAAGATGCCTTTTTTATTTGGTCTTTAACTCCTATTAATTAATTGCTCTGATTACTTAACTTTAGTATAAAAGGAAACTGCTCTTAGTTGACTTTAGTGGGACACTTTATTACGAGATTGTAACTAGCAGCTTGTCATTCTTAGGTGTTGGCTTTCAACACTAATTTTCTAGTTCAGTTAATTTGTTTCTTTTGTGGTGGTTTATTCCTTTTATGCCTTTTGATTTGGTTTTAACTGTTTGTATTATTCTATCCTCCAAATTAGGGAGATTCTCTCCTTTTTCTGTATTCTATTTAGAATTTTATGCTGTTGTTTGGGTTTTAAGCTCCTATGATTCTATGATGATTATAAGGTCTTTGTTGATATTAGAAATCCGGGGTTACGAGATCCTTTTTGGCTGTCAGTAGCCTAATCTTCTTAGATTTAATGATGTTTATCTATTTTTTTGGATTGGATCTCCTATTTGTCTGTCAAGGAATTGTCAGCAGGAAATACTTTAAATGTTGTATCATCTTAGTTGGAGAATCTAGCAACAAAAGAAGAAGCAAAATGTGCTACTTAGATGCACTTTACCTATAAATCATATATCGGTGCTAAGTTATTGCTTTCTTTTTTTTCAGGGACTTACTTGGTTAATTGGTTTCTGAATTTGCAGATTGAAGTTTCAAACTTCGTATGCACATTTAGAGATTCATGTTGATTATTTGTAAATAAATAGCTATTGAGAAAGATGATAGCTGTGAATAGTTGATGAAATTATTGATTAGAGATCACCCTAGGAAGATACTTTTAGTTTAAGATTGATGTTTATCCCCCATATGTATCTTGGTTTGTAGAAGGGGAATGTTAGTAGAAAGTTGTATAATGAAATTTATATAATAAAGTTGAAGCACTATAAATCATTTAAGTAGTAATATTGAATTTGATAATTATATTTTACCAATAAATTAAAATGAAATAAGCAATTTTGAGATTAGCTTAATTTTAATTATAAATTCATATTTATGTATTATTAATTTTGATCTATTATCATTAATCTTAGTTAATTTAATTTACTAAATTAACTTATAAAGACTTAAGCTTGACTTTTTTTCCTTTTTAGCTTGAATGCATGTAACAATAGCAGAAAAACCAGAAAACAACATTTTTGTGTTATGTTTTGAGATTCTCTTTCTTGTTGGTTTTAACTTCTAAATTCTGCAATATAAAGGTACTAAACTTGCTATTTTTTTAAAATTTATTTTCTTTTTATTGTATTCATGTTAATCATTGAATTATTTTTATAAATCTCGTCCATATATATAAAAGTTGGTTGCAAGAGGTGAAAAATACTGTTAAAGTGATGCTTTGTAGTTTTAGATGCTTTTGGGACAAGCAGCTAGCAAATATCAGCAACCACTTAAATGTGATGCTTTGTAGATTCATAGGTTTTTGGAGATAATTGCACATCCTAAAGTCGATGGGATTAGCTGGAAGTGATTCACCGTTGGCAGGTGAGATGCGAAAATGTATTACTTGATGCTGTTGGCAGGTTTTTGACATTATTCTAAGCTTAATTTCAAAGTTGCAATTAAAATCCTTCATTTTGTTGTTGAAAGTTAAACTCTATGAACTTTTTTGGTTTTACCTAATCTAAACATACGTCTGTTTTGAATATACTTGATTATAATAATGAAGTATTAGTTTATGTTGGTATGTAAAGATTCATAAGCTATTACTTGTATAATGTGACAAGGAAATTTTCATTATTTATAAGTTTGAGTTGGTTAAGTTTCTGGATAAATAATTATTTCTTTCTACTGCTGTACATGCAGTTTTTGTTTGGTGGTTATATTTAATAAAATTTTGAAGATTATGTAAATGTTTTGTCTAATTCTTCTACTATTGTACATGCAATTTATGTTATCTATAAAAATTTTTGGACTTTGTTATGTTTTGTCTTTGTTTCTACTGATGTACTTGCAGTATCTATTTAGTGCTCATAGTACTTAAATTTTGAATATTCAAGTGCAACCTAAGGAGCAAAAAAGGAGTGTTGTTGGTCAGGTTAATTATCACCATTTAATTATTGCATCTTGCTATAACATTTAGCAAACTTCTTGTTTTAATATTTTTTGTGACTGTTAAAACTGAGAAATGTAGACTAAATGGAATCCTTAGATCGTAGTTGGATGTATAGTCGACGGGATTGAGGAGGAAGGATTAATTCCTTATTCATACATAGAGTGGATAATTTTATTAAATTCGCCACTTCTCATCTTGAGGAAATGAGTGGTGATTATATAAGGTGCCCTTGCATTAGATGTAAGAACCAAAAGTTCCATGACGTGGATATTGTTATGAATTACCTCTTCAGCAAGGTACTTATTTCGAATTATTTAGTTTGGAGTTGCTATGGAAAGATGAATGTGACGGATTATGATTACAATCCTTATGAAATAATCAATGAACTAGTATAGGGTTTCGAAGTAAAAAATACATATCAGGAAATGGTTCTGGATGCAGCTAGATCTAATTTTAATCCTGACATCCATTGGCAATCTTTTAATTCAGAAGACCAAACTACTTACAATTTTGACCAAATCGGTCCATCCAATGTTGATGTAAATTCTATAGATGAGACTCCTAATCGACAATGTCAGGAATTTTATGATCTTCTTGAATTTGGTAATGAAAAGTTATATCCTAGTTACGACTAATGCTTTCAATTTTATAGATGAGACTCCTAATCCACAATGTCACCACCCCCTCCTATTATCGTTAATCAACTAGCAAATGATGCTTTCAATTCTAGTCATGCATTAGCATCAACTCCTAGTCCATACACTGCCAACAACACTATATTAACAACATACGAAGAAAGTAATGCAAATAATAGCAAGTTGTATATAATAGTGAACCCAAAGGGATTATGAGTTGCTTTATCTCAACAAATTTTGAACAAATTAAAAAACAATTTGAAGTTGATGAATGCTTGTATATGATACAATCTGCAGGTTGGAACCTTCCTCTCAATGTTCTAGGATTATAACCGTGAGCTTCCATCAACGCACACACATGAATGGAGTTAGATGGAAGGAGGTTTCAAGAGAAACTAAGGAGTTTTACTGGGCAGAATTTAAGGTGTACGTATATATTTTTATAGAAAGAATTCTGCATTTAAGTTAAATTATGTGTATTATTATAACTAATAATAAACTACTACTAATATAATTTCAGAAAAACTGCCATTGGGATGTTGATATCAATAGTCTCATTAGGACAGGATGGGAGATAAAGGTTGCATAGAGGTATAAGGATTACGTTTACAATTTAAAGATGGCTAAAGAAAAGCCGAAAGACTTCCCAGAACTAGTATGGAATAGGTAAAATCAGATTTTCAATCCCCCTACATACATTCAAGTGTCAAAGCAAAAAATGATCAATCATTATGGAGGAAACGAAGACAAAGCTCTTGGATCATACACTAGTGGAACGATTTCGATTGGTGAGCATATATTACGATTGGTAAGTATATATGCTATTAGAATGTGAATTTATACTTTAATATTAGTGACAATGTTATTTTGCATAGTGTTTTGTAATTTATATTAGGATTTAAGTAAGCTAAAATTATGTTTAGTAGGATGAAAATTCATTATCAAATGATTGATTAAAAGTGCCTTTCTACATATAAAGGATGATTATGATAAATTATGTTGAAATTCTTTTGTCATTGATAGATGATGGATGTTTGCACTTGAAGTTTAATGTGCATGTATTTTGGGTTTCCATGATTTAAGTGCAGTGATTTTGAGTAGCATGCAAGTGTATGTCTTTTCAGTTTCCATGATAGGTGTTTTCACTTGAAGTTTGATGTGTATGTATTTTGGGTTTCCATGATTTAGGTGCAGTGATTTTGAGTAGCATTTACTTGCATGGCGTTCTTTGTGTTTATATCAGGAAAATGTTTAGTGATGATAGTGGCAGTACTATTAAAATAAGAAAGTATTGTTTGAGTGAAAAAATTAACATAAATATGTTATTCTAACAACTTTGCTTATATTGCAAATGATATAAGAGGAGTATGGCCAGCCACCTACAATTCCCAAGGCCTACCTGCACACTCACATATAAATCATGATAGGAAAACATATGTGGTCGATCGTAGTAGGGAGGTACATGTAAGTAATATGGAATGCAGTTTTAGTTTTCATAGTTATTTAAATGGCAAATTGTTAATTATGAGTTGTTCTCGTGTTTATGCTTATTAAAAATTATTGTGTTTTTATAGGAGAGGTATGAGCAACTTCGATTTGAGCGATCACAAGATAAGTCATTAGTGGATGAGTCCGTGTTGTTTTTAGAGGCTGCACGATGTAATAAATGGAAAAAAGTATACGAATTTGGCTCATATGTGCCGCTTACTATTTCTCCATAAGGTACATCATCTTATGCTGGTACAAGCAATGCCCACCATTCGAATGTGACATTATTGACAACTAAAGATGTTGAGGAGATTGTTGCACAAACTATTCATTTATTGCTTCCTCATTTAGGGGTTCAACAACCACCAGTTCATCCAAATACTAATACTACAACACCAACACATTATGATGTTGCCCTTTCAGGTGCACAAGGAGATAATCCACATAATGATTCTCCATCTGATTGTAATGACTATACTATATAATCCTGATTACTATTACTAATTACATTCATTAATCATGTAAGTCCTGTGAGTTCTCTATTAAGATGCATATATGAGTATACATACATTCATACTATACAAATCATATAAGGATTGAGGGGGAATACTTTAACTTGCTATTAGTTATTATTTACATAACTTAATAATTACAAGACTTTAATATAAAATACATAACATTATCTAACCAAAAAGATACAAAATTAATCCCATACATCAGGATACTCTTCCTAATTTGATGTTGGCTTTGGCGATTGTTGGCTTAGTCCCTGGACAAAGGGTCTACCCTACGAACCTACACGGATAAACACCCGTGCTAAGCTATAAAGCTTAGTGGGAACAAGCTATTATGTTGATAACCACTCACAGTGGTTATCAACAAGCATACAACAATAGTATAAAATAAATCACATATACTTTATTAGTAAATAATAAAGTAATAATAAATAAACAAAATGCAATATTGGAAGAAATAATTATCTCATTAAATCATACAATGAAAGATTGTAAACTGTACATGCATATTTTTCATCTCATAAATTTGTCTGTTTAATTATGTTTCTGTGGGTGTGGATAACGGGTGCTATGGATACCATAAGGTATCAATTCTATAAATACCAGAAGGTATTAAATCTGTGGACCCATTTGGGCCAAAACTGTGGTCTCATTTAAAGACAAACTGTGGACTTATAAGAGTCAGACTATAGCAGCTGCGACTGTAACCCTATAGGCATGCCTATCTATCCACAACCAACTTTTAATTCAGGTATTATTCAATTCATATATCATTATATCGATTCTGGGATTCAGTTATCATATTTATCAACGAGAAAGACCACTCATTTAAATATGCATTATAATCAGGATATTATACTTTAATCCAATAGCATATTACTTCGATGATGTGAAATATATATATATATATATATATACATAAACATAAGCATTATTCATAGAAAAACAAGTGTATGCATCAACAATTATAATACCATAGCGTACCTGCTCAATCTTTAAAGTAACACATTCGGACGTAGCTTATTATAATGGAAAAGAAATAAAAGAAAATAGGAAACAAATGCTTATTGTCGCGCTCGCGACAGCAAGCAATGGCCTATATGAACATTCCTTGATGTCGCACTCGCGACATAAGTCGCTCTCGTGACACAAAGCGATGGTTTGATGTCATGCTCGCGACACAAAGAGTCGATTCAAAAGCTTCAACGCTCATTGCTAAAAAAAACCCTGTAATTAAATTTCAAAACTCACATTGCATCTCAATTTCAACATACCAAACGACTTTTTCTGAAAACACTATCTTCTTCAAAGTTTTAGTATTTCTAGTTTCCAAATCACTAAAAATCTCCTCAATAGGACCTGTAAATCTTCAGATATTCAAGAAAAACCACAGACTGTTCATGAAGACAAAATAACAATAACAATTAGATTTCAATACCGATTTTCACTATCAAGCAGTGAAAATCAGGTTTTGATTTCTTTTAACAAAATCAAGGTCTACAAATCTAGTTTTTATATCAACTAGAATTTCCTCATTTGGATACGTATAACTCAAGATATGAGCAAAAAAACACAGACTAGTCACTTGATCTAAAAAACAGAATTTACACATCTTATAGCAAAGCTTGTATTTTTCATCTCTAAGCCACTTCCAAGCTTACAATCAACCATAAAACATATGAGAGAGGCTTAAAGATCTCTCCTATGATAAACCATTACACATACACACCTAAAAACCTAAGTTCCCATACCTTGCTTTAAGCTCTAACTCCTTCTTTAACCTTGGAGAGTCTCCTTCCCTTTCTTCTTGCTAGATTCTCCTTCTATAATATAAGTCACTTTCATGAATATTACTCAAGCTAGTCAAAGAACAACACATATTAAAGAAGAATCAAGATTACCTTAAAAATCACAACCAAGAAAATTTTTCTCTTTTTCCTTACCCCAATTCAAAGAAATCTAGAGAGAGAGGATGAGAGAGAGTTTAGGGTTAGAGAGAGAGGGTTTAGAGGTTAAGAGAAGATGAAGATGGAGGATGAAGACCCTTGTTTGGCCGGCCAACCTTCACCAAAATATCTCCCTCTCTTTTCTCTCTAATTGGTCCAAATGTCACTTAAAAGAAAATTTTACCATTGGGTCGCTTAATTTCTCTTATTTCCACTAATACCCCAAAACTTACCCTTTAACTTATCAATTAGGTCCTTCTCTACACAATTACACTTAATTAAACATAGATACTAATAATTAATTAGTGCAAATTTTCCTAGGGTATAATGAGGGGCATTACAACTCTCTCCCCCTAAAAGAATTTCGTCCTCAAAATTCATACCTGTATTGAAGAGCTGTGGGTATTGAGCCCGTATTACATCTTCCAGTTCCCACGTTGTTTCCTATACACCGTGGTGTTTAGGGGGATTCCTTTGTTTCTTAACTGTCAAACTTCCCTAACCAAGATCTATTTAGGCTCTTCATCATATGTAAAATCAGATCTGACACTGATATCTTGCATTGGTATAATGTGTGATTCATCAGATCGATATCGCCGAAGCATGAAAACATGAAAAACATCATGCAACTTTGATAATTCACTGCGAAGATCCAATCTGTATGCTACTGGTCCAATCCGTTCCAGAATTCTGTAAGGACCTACAAACCTGGGACTAAGTTTCCCTTTCTTTCCGAACCGCAACACCTTTCTCCATAGGGACACCTTCAAGAACACCTCATCACCAACCTAATATTTAATGTCTTTTCTTTTCAAGTCCGCATACGATTTCTGTCTATCACTGGCTTCTTTCAATCTTTACTTCATAAGTTGAATCTTTTCTTCTATATCTTTAACAATGTCAGGGCCTATCAATTTGCTTTCAGCTAACTCTATCCAATAGGAGGGAATTCTACATTTCCGACCATAGAGTGCTTCATAAGGTGGCATACAAATGCTAGTTTGATAGCCATTGTTATCCGCAAATTCCATCAAAGTCACATATTTATCCCAACTCCCGGGAAAGTCTAAAATACAACCTCTTAACATATCCTCCAGTACTTGTATAATCCTTTCTGATTGCCCATCAGTTTGAGGATGGAAGGCAATACTAAAAAGAAGCTTTGTGCCTAGGACTTTTTGTAAACTTTTCCAAAATCTGGAAGTGAATCTTGGATCCCGATCTGAAACGATTGAGGTTGGCACCCCATACAATCTAATAATCTGGTCTATATACAATTCAGCTAACTTGTCCATCAAATAGTTGGTTTGGATCGGTATGAAATGAGCCACCTTTGTCAATCTATCTACTATGACCCACACTGCATCATGTTTCTTTTGAGTAGTGGGTAAACCTGTACCAAAGTCCATAGTAACATTATCCCACTTCCATTGAGGAATGGGAAGAGGATTCAAAAGTCCTGAAGGGAGTTGATGCTCTACTTTTACTTGCTGACATGTCAGGCACTTGGAGACGTACTCAGTCACATCCTTCTTCATTCTTGGCCACCAGTAAAACTATTTCAGATCTCTATACATTTTGTTGCCACCGGGATGCATGGTGAATACAGTGTTATGGGCTTCTTGCAACAAAGCTCTCTACAATTCTTTAACATCTGGCACATATAATCGATTACGATAGTAGAGACCACCATCGATCCCAATTGAATACTCCACAGGACCCCCTTCATGCACGGATTGAACCAATTGCTGTAGCTTTTTATCACCTACTTGAGCATCTATCACTGTCTGCCTTAGATTAGGGCGAGCTCGCAATTGAGCTAACAAAGCCCCATCAGATGCAAACTTCCATTTACAATCTTGTAGTAACAAGGTTGCCATCATTTTCCGACTTAAAGCGTCAGCCACCACATTTGCTTTTCCTGGGTGATAGTCCACTATGCAATCATAGTCTTTGAACAATTTTAGCCATCTGCGCTGTCTTAAGTTGAGTTCTCGCTGAGTAAGCAAGTATTTAAGACTTTTATGATCTGTATATATTCTGCACTTCTCACCATAAAGGTAATGTCGCCATATTTTTAAAGCAAACACAATTGTAGCTAATTCCAAATCATGAGTTAGATAATTCTGTTCATGAGGCTTTAACTGTCTTGACGCATAAGCCACTACTTTACCTTCCTGCATTAACACACATCCCAAGCCATGTTTTGATACATCACTATGCATAACATATTCTTTACCTGCCATTGGCTGAGTCAGAACTGGAGCTTCTATTAATATTTTCTTTAACTGTTCAAAAATGGCTTGACAACGATTTGTCCATTCGAATTTGGCTTCTTTTCGAAGTAACTTAGTGAGCGGAGAGGCGATAACTGAAAAGCCTTCTACAATCTTCTATAATAACCAGCTAGGCCCAAGAAACTTCAGACTTCTAGAACATTACGAGGCGGCTTCCAGTTTACAATAGCTTCAATCTTTTTAGGGTCCACCCGGATGCCTTCTGAAGACACCACGTGCCCAAGAAAAGAGACTTCTTTAAGCCAGAACTCACATTTACTTAGCTTTGCATATAATTGTTGTTCTCGTAAAGTTTGCAACACTATTCTCAAATGTTCTACATACTCCACTTCATTACGAGAATAGACCAGGATGTCATCAATAAACACCATAACAAACTGATCTAAATAGGGTCGGAATACCCTATTCATTAGATCCATGAAGGCTGCTGGTGCATTAGTCAACCCGAAAGGCATAACTAAGAATTTGTAATGACCATATCGAGTCCTAAAAGCAGTCTTCTGAACATCTATATCCTTGACCTGAAGTTGATAGTATCCTAACCTCAGATCAATTTTAGAAAACACTCCAGCACCCCGTAACTGATCAAATAAATCCTCAATCCGGGGTAAAGGATACTTATTCTTCACAATTACTTTATTGAGTTGTCTGTAGTCCATGCACATCCGTAAAGTGCCATCTTTCTTCTTGACAAACAATACCGGAGCGCCCCAAGGTGACACATTAGGCTTGATGAAGCCTTTATCTAACAATTCTTGTAACTGAACCTTTAGCTCCTCTAATTCTGACGGTGCCATTCTATAAGGTGCTCTGGATATAGGAGCAGTTCCAGGTAAAGTTTCAATAGATAGCTTGACTTCTCTCTCTGGTGGCAAACCCGAAAGTTCCTCGGGAAAAACATCAGGAAACTCATTGATCACCGAAATATCTTGAAGATTAACTGTCTCCCTCTTAGAATCAAGAACCAAAGCCAAGAATGCTTCACAGCCTTTTCTAAGGAATCTTTTCGCTTTCATGGTTGAGATAACATTGGTTAAGGGTTTAGACTTAATACCCTGAATCAATGTCTCTTCTTCCCCAGCACCCTTAACTACTATTGTTTTAGCCTTACAGTTCACTATAGCATGATATCTAGACAACCAATCCATACCCAGGATTACATCAAATTCATGGAAGGGTAGAACAATTAAGTCAGCTGGAAATTCTCTTTCTTGAATTCTAATAGGACAATTTCTATAAATTTCATTTACATGTATACTATGGCCCAAAGGACTAATTACACATATATCATAGTTCAAATGATCTACAGAAGATACATTTCTACCTAACTCCCCATTATATATATATGAATGTGTAGATCCCGGGTCTATAAGCACATGTACATCAGTATCAAAGAGAGAAAATGTACCAGCTATGACCTCAGGAGCATCAGCATCTTCTCGACCCTTCATACCATAAGCTCTGACAGAAGATGTAGGAGCGAATGGTTGATCCACTGTCTCTAAAATATTCCTGGACTGTGCTCTAAACTGACTCGATCCACCTCTGCCTCTACCACGACCTCTACCTGAAGAGGGTGCATTAGAAGCTCCTCTATTACTTTGTTGACTGGAGACTTGTTCCTGCGTCATAGGTGACCGGATGCTAGCAAGTGTACTAGATCGGCTAGTAATACAGGGAAATATAGATTAAGACTCCAAAATATCGTACCCAAGGGAACATGGATTGCTAAGGATAATATCTATGTATAAATTAAATTAATCCGAGATTTTTTCCCAAATGTTTTTGATTTAAAAGCAAAAATTAAACAAAATAAATAATGAAACAAAACAAAAGCTAAAATTAAATTAACATGAATTAAAAACAAAACAATAACTGAAATTCTCTTGCTAAAGAAACTATCTACCTTAACTTTCATTGTAATGACTTAAATTCAATAGAAACACCAGTGATTATGAAGAATTCAAATAAATAAAACCAGATAACTTTACTCAAGATTATCATTCTAAGCATTAAAATTCTCTTATTCAGAACAATTCAACACTTAGCATAAAAGTTTGAATTAATCCTCCTAGATGTCTATTAAAGCCTTTTTCAAGAGATTTAACTTTCACCTATTCTTAGTTCTTCCTCTCTTAGTATTAACCAATAAAATTAATATATAATTATCTCATATTTCGGATAATAATCATGCATAAATATTAAAGAGTTAACCCAAGAACATGCAAATCATTAACTATGTCAAAATCAATTTTTAGTTATTTATTCAATAAACCAACAATCAATCTCAAGACAATCAAAGATAAGAATATGCATAAAATCAAGAAATAATCAACCGATATTGAAATTAAGCTCAAAATAAAGTCATAACAATGAAAATATAAGTTTTCAAGAATCCATTAGCAAAAGAAGAAAAACTATTTCATAAATATATTTAAAAAATAAAACAAAGTTGAAAAGAAAAAAATAAAAACAGAAAAACAACGTAAAATAAACTAAGCTTAATGCTAAGATGGATGCTTAATTCTAAGATTGGATCCCTAATTCTAAGATTGGATCCCTTCTCTGGTGTTTTAGACTGCTATTTATAGATCAAAGACGTAGTAGAGCCCTTCTTAAACTCCAAAAATTAAATAGGAAGCGAACTCTGCTAAAATAGGAAGTTCGGAGAAAATCCTTCGTGGAATGGGAGACTGAGCATGTGGCCACGTGTGTCCTAGTGTAATCCTACACGTGGTCACGTGTTGGCTTTGTTGTTCCTCACACGTGGTCACGTGTGGTCCTTCTTTGCTTCACACATGGTCACGTGTCCCTCTTGGTTTTCATTTAATTGTCTTCCATGTGGCCATGTCTTCCAAGCTGCAACCCTTCACGTGGCCAAGGGTAGATTTCTTCATTGATTTCACGTGGTCACATGAAAACCTTATGGACTGGATGCTCACTTTCTCGTATTAATTTCTTATTTTTGCAGTTTTGGCCCAAATCTTTTACCTTTTTTCCAATTTCAGCCCTTTTCAGCAAATTGAACCTGAAAAACACCAAAATTTACAATTAACTCCAAAAACATAAAATTAACCAATTAAACTCAAATTTAACCTAATTGACACAAAATTAACTCAATTAAATACCTAAAAATATACTAAAAACACCATATAAATTACCATTATCAATAGGACAATTTGCCATAAAATGCTCTGTGCTACCACATCTGAAACAAGCACCCGTGAGCATTCTACAAGTGCCCCAATGTTGCCTAAAACAATAGGTACATTCTGGAGCTTGACCTCAGCCCTGTCCGGATGCAGTACCTCTACCAGATTCGGCTGGAGAAAAAGTCCCTTGTCATCCACCTCTAGATACAGAGTGAATACCAGACTCCATTGGTTGTTCTCCTGGAGTCATTCTTGGTTTTTTCCTGATGAGGAACCACCCCGAGAAAAGCTTCTTCTTCTTTGTTCCCTTTCTCTTTTTGCATTTTCTTCTTTCTCTACTCGGATAGCTATTTGAACTAACTGATGATAATCCACAGGATGCAAAGCGATAGGTCCTATCAAATGCTCTCGGATCTGATCATTCAATCCATCTTCAAACTGGCGACACTTGAAAGTCCCAGTCAGCATAGGTTTTGGTACATATTTTCTCAGGCGGCTGAATTCTGCTTCATATGCAACCACTAACATACCTCTCTGCTTTAAATTTAAAAACTGCTTTAACCTTTCATCCTTATATGCTTCAGTTACATACCTCTTTTTAAACTCCGCCACAAAGAACTCCCAAGTGAGGGAATCAGGTAGCTGAGATTGTGTCTGAACTAACTTCCACCAGTCGTAGGCTACTCCCTGAAGCAAGGACACAGTACAAGTCACCTTTTGATTAGCTGGGCATTGAACTTCTGCAAATATCCGATCCAACCTTTCAATCCATAACTATTCTTTCTCATATTCTTCCCAAGTAGAGCCTAAAAATTCTTCTGCACCATATTTTCTGATCTCAGAAATCGGAGTCTTTGGTGCAGTCATCCTTTGTAAAATCTGAGCCATGTCATGGAAAATTTTCAACAATGCTTCACCAGACTCAGTAGCAGCTGCACTACCTCTAGTGGATGCAGAAGATTCAGGCTGAGAAGGATTCGATTGACCAGGTAGATTGCTTTCAACCGATTCATCTACCACTTCACGATATCCTTCCATCTCCAACTATAACAAAAGAAATACAGGGACGGCCACAATAAGCCAACATCAACAAGAAATCTATATCTAATGACCTTTAAATTCCTATAAGCCAGAACCGCCTAAACCAAGGCACTCTGATACCAAAAATGTAATGACTATACTATATAATCCTGATTACTGTTACTAATTACATTCATTAATCATGTAAGTCCTGTGAGTTCTCTGTTAAGATGCATATATGAGTATACATACATTCATACTATACAAATCATATAAGGATTGAAGGGGAATACTTTAACTTGCTATTAGTTATTATTTACATAACTTAATAATTACAAGACTTTAATATAAAATACATAACATTATCTAACCAAAAAGATACAAAATTATTCTCATACATCAGGATAATCTCCCTAATTTGATGTTGGCTTTGGTGATTGTTGGCTTAGTCCCTGGACAAAGGGTCTATCCTGCGAACCTACACGGATAAACACCCGTGCTAAGCAATAAAGCTTAGTGGAGAACAAGCTATTATGTTGATAACCACTCACATATACTTTATTAGTAATTAATAAAGTAATAATAAACAAAATGCAATATTGGAAGAAATAATTATCTCATTAAATCATACAATGAAAGATTGTAAACTGTACATGCATATTTTTCATCTCATAAATTTGCCTGTTTAATTATGTTTCTGTGGGTGTGGATAACGGGTGTTGTGGATACCATAAGGTATCAATTCTGTAAATACCCGAAGGTATTAAATCTGTGAACCCATTTGGGCCAGAACTGTGGTCTCATTTAGAGACAAACTGTGAACTCATAAGAGTGAGACTATAGCAGCTGTGACTGTAACCCTATAGGCATGCCTATCTATCCACAACCAACTTTTAATATAGGTATTATTCAATTCATATATCATTATATCGATTCTGGGATTCAGTTATTATATTTATCATTGAGAAAGACCACTCATATAAATATGCATTATAATCAGGATATTATACTTTAATCCAATAGCATATTACTTCGATGATGTGAATATATATATATATATATACACATAAACATAAGTACTATTCATAGAAAAGCAAGTGTATGCATCAACAATTATAATACCATAGCATACCTGCTCAATCTTTAAAGTAACACATTCGGGCGTAGCTTATTATAATGGAAAAGAAATAAAAGAAAATAGAAAACAAATGCTTATTGTTGCGCTCGAGACAATAATCGCACTCGCGACACTTATCGCGCCCGCGATTATTGATCGCACTCGCGACAGCTAGCAATGGCCTATATGAACATTCCTTGATGTCACACTCGCGATATAAGTCGCTCTCGCAACACAAAAAGAAGGTTTGATGTCGCGCTAGCGACCCAAAGCATCGATTCAAAAGCTTCATCGCTCATTGCTAAAAAAACCCTGTAATTAAATTTTAAAACTCACATTGCATCTCAATTTCAACATACCAAACGACTTTTTCTGAAAACACTATCTTTTATAAAGTTTTAGGTCTATATTTCTAGTTTCCAAAACACTAAAAATTTCCTCAATAGGACCTATAAATCTTCAGATATTCAAGAAAAACCACAGACTATTCATGAAGACAAAATAACATTAACAATCAGATTTCAATACCGATTTTCACTATCAAGCAGTGAAAATTAGGTTTTGGTTTCTTCTAACAAAATCAATTTTTACAAATCTAGTTTCTATATCAACTAGAATTTCCTCATTTGGATATGTATAACTCAAGATATGAGCAAAAGAACACAGACTAGTCACTTGATCTCAAAAATAGAATTTACACATCTTATAGCAAAGCTTGTATTTTTCATCTATAAGCCACTTCCAAGCTTAAAATCAACCATAAAACATATGAGAGAGGCTTCAAGATCTCTCCCATGACAAACCATTACACATACACACCTAAAAACCTAAGTTCCCATACCTTGCTTTAAGCTCTAACTCCTTCTTTAACCTTGGAGAGTCTCCTTCCTTTTCTTCTTGCTTGATTCTCCTTCTATAATATAAGACACTTTCATGAATATTACTCAAGCTAGTCAAAGAATAACACATATTAAAAGAAGAATCAAGATTACCTTAAAAATCACAACCAAGAAAATCTTTCTCTTTTTCCTTATCCCAATTCAAAGAAATCTAGAGAGAGGATGAGAGATAGTTTAGGGTTAGAGAGAGAGGGTTTAGAGGTTAAGAGAAGATGAAGATGGAGGATGAAGACCCTTGTTTGGCCGGACAACCATCACCAAAATATCTCCCTCTCTTTTCTCTTTAATTGGTCTAAATGTCACTTAAAAGAAAATTTTACCATTGGGTCCCTTAATTTCTCTTATTACCACTAATACCCCAAAACTTACCCTTTAACTTTTCAATTAGGTCCTTCTCTGCACAATTACACTTAATTAAACATAGATACTAATAATTAATTAGTGCAAATTTTCCTATAGTATAATAAGGGGCATTACACTGATAATCGCAATTCTACCTGAAATTACCATCGCCACTGCTTACTAATTATTTTATTTAAACATTATTGTTAATGTTAATTTGGATGTTATTTTTAATATTATGGTTTATTATTTAGGATGATACTTTATAGGGTGATAAACTCATTTAGTATTTCAAGTAATTTTTAATTACAACTTGATACTGTGTTTTATATTATAAATTTATAAATTGTACTATGATTTGCATTTATATAATTATGTATAGTGTCCATTCAATATTAGATAAACAATGAATTAGCTTATTATTTAATGATATATAAATAATAAATTAAAAAAATTAAAAAACCTTATATTTCAAGATAACAACGAAATTCTTTGTTACTATAAATATGCTAATTTATTAAATAGAAATAAAAATTAGCAACAGGATTGAAGACTATATTTTTCATCGTTAAATTTTAGTGACAAAAAGAAATTACACCAAATCTGTCGGAAAAAATCATTTTCTTAACAACTAAAAATAGCGACGAAATAATTTATCGCTAACATTTTTCTAAATAAAATGACGACTGATTTCAGGGTTTATTTAGCAATGGATTTCTTATCTTAGAGACAAAATTTTCGTCGCTATTATGAGCAACGATTTTTTATTTTAGTCGTTCAATATGCTAGTGACAGAAAAAAAGTGACAAACCGTCGTCTAGTTGATATTGTGTAATAGAGATGAAATTTTATAAAATAGCGATGGAATTTTACGTCGCTAATTCCTAGTTTTTTTGTAGTGATTGTTAATGCATATTAAAAGCATATGTTAGGTAGACTAGGTTTTGTTAATTATGGTTCATTGTGGGTTTCTTGTTAATCATGGGATGATTTTCAATTTAATTTGTCGTTGATCTCCATATGATCTTCATATTGAGATATATTATTTCTTTTAGCTTCCAAGGGAGTGGAGATAGTTTACTTAAGTAAGATTCATGGTTTCATGTGAAGGATAACAAAATTACTTCAGTAAGATAGTACTCTATCTATTTTTTACTATTTTCCTAATGTGATCTTAATCATTAAATGAAGGCTATTAAGTTGATAATATGTTATTAGTACTATTTTTCCTTTCCTTCATTAAAATTTAGATTGCTCGAGAAGACTACATGCATAATATTATATAAGTACCAAGTGCTTTGCCTATGCTCAAGACCCACCTAAGTAATGTTGCTAGAGATACTTGAATAATTATCATTATAGTAATAGAAATAAGGGCTTGGATAAAATATGTCAGTTAGTCCCATGATAAATGTATATTAAGAGTTGATATATGAACTCATTTTATTTATTGTTAATGTGATAATTTATAAATTCGTGTTGCTGATTTTTAATTATATAATTATTTAATGGCTATTATCTAATGTAATGTTCATTATGTATTGTATTTAAATATTTTTTTTCCAGAAAACGTATTAGATATTGTAATGCAACTAAAGAATCGGGTAGAAGAGTTGGAAACCAAGAGCAACACCTCTCAACAACCAAATCATCCTCCTTCACCAACTACATAGTTTAGATTTGTTATATTTAGGTATTAATACTAACTTTATGATTTGTTTGTTATGATTTTTATGAATTTTTATTTTATAGTAGTATAACATATTTTCAGGATTTTTATTGTCATACATTACAATTTTAATATTATACTACTAATATTCATATTTTCATAAATTGCATTATGAATTTGGATTATATTTATTTGTAAACAATAAATTTAGATTGAAATTAAAACATTATGCTACCAAAATTGGACAATTTCTGTTGTTAAATTTAATATCGAAAAAATAAATTCCGTTGCTAGAATGCTTTTTTCCATTGCTAAATTTAGCAATAGAATCAGTTTTCCATTGCTAAAGTTGACCAATTCACCGAATCTTGCATTGGTTGGATTTAGCAATGGAATTCAATTTCAGTTGCTAAATTTAGCAATGGAATAAAATTTCAATTACTAAGAAATAGCAACTATCAAATGAGCAACCACCGATTTCGTTGCTAATTTTTATTAGCAACGAAAAATTGATTTTTTTCGTTGCTAAATTGCTATTTTCTTGTAGTGAAACAGGGTACACCAATGCAATTTCGCCTTTTAACATACAGGGAGGAATAGGTGATAAAGTGCATCGAGATGAATTTTTTGATAAACTTTTATCTGATAGGAATGTTATGCCAACTCAGGTTTTTATGGATTAACGATTATATAGTGAAGGTTTTAATGATTTAATGTCAGAACCTACAAAGTAGACAATCTCTATAGCAACTCATATCTTCAGTTTAGACATCATTGATGTTGTATTTTATGATATGTTCACATTTATTATAATGTAATACTTATTTAATTACATAAATATTCATCCATATTAAAAGTATATTTATTTAAATAACGTCACATTGATGAATATACACATATAAGGTTTATTACATACCATTTGATTACACAATATATAAGATAAGTATTATCGTAGTGAAATTTTAGCATCTGAAGCTTTGATTGGATGATCTAGCAACACTAGGACATGCCTTTTTATAGTGCCCAACATTTTCGCACTTGATACATTTGGTAACACTTTCACACGTTCATGTCTATCTATCTCATTATGAATTCGTGTTGTTTTAGGCTAACTTTTCTTCCAGTATAAATTTAGAACTATAATAGTCAAGCCAATATGCTCTATAAGCCATCGATCGAAATTTCTGTTCATAACATTTAAATGCCTCGGTAATTCTATAACACTTATTAGTAAATGTGAATATATCAAGATGCTTATGCATGTATACTATAGTGGCATGTGAATAAGACATTTTTGTTCCTTGAAACATACCACATCCATATTCATGCTTATCAAGACTCATATGTAACTATCAAGAAATTTTTGTTCCCCCTCATTGATTGTAAAATTTTACCAACTAACCAAAAATACAATAAATAATCGAGGTAATAGGCATCATGTGCACACCTTTAAGAGTATTATTGACACTCTCTACAATGTTTATTATGACATGGCCATTCAATATCCACCATGTTCGGAAAATGTCCAATACTTTAACAGTACCCTCATTACCCAATGGTACGAATTTTGGTCAAACTGTTTAATCCCATCCATTTGCTATATGAATTTATTCCTTTGATAGTTATTCCCTACACTAGTATGGATTCACAATTTCAATATTATTACACTTCCAACAACACGACCTAATAAATAACATATTTGAAAAAATACTGGTAAAGATGTGTTCGCTCATCAACCATGTAAAGCAAATTTTTTTCTCCATATGCATGTTACAATTACTGACAAAATGGTGCAAATATATCATGTGAAATTATAGAGGTTCCTTCCAACCACTTCTTTCATCTCAAAATACTGCATTATTCTAGTGTGTTGGTTAGATATAATTATAATTCCAACATATTGAGTCACATGCTTCCTAATTAAAGTCATAAACCAAGCCCAACTAGATTTATTTTAGACTCAACAACAACAAACACTACAAAAAAAATTAGCAAATAGCAATAAAAAACAACAAGTTAATTTGTTGAATTTTCGTTGCTAATAAAAATTAGCAACGGAAAATAGCAAAGGAAAATTCGGTTGCAAATTTGACAGTTGGTATTTTTAGCAACGAAAATTATTTTACATTGCTAAATTAGCAACGGATTTCAATTTCCGTTGCTAAATCAAACCAATGTATGTTTCAGTGAATTGGCCAACATTACCAACAGACTTGTTTTTTCGTTGCTAATTTTAGCAATGGAATAGAAATTCCGTTGCTATATTTAGCAACCGAATAGAAATTTTGTTGCTATTTATAGCAACCAAAATCAATTTTCGTTGCTAAATTCAACCAATATTATAAAAAAAAACTTACGACAAAATTTTTGTTGCTATTCCGTCACTAAATTATTACTATTCTGTCTCTGAACAAGCATATAACAATTCATATGAAAATAAAAGTTACAACATTTAACAAACTATAATTAAGGAATGATGAGCTTGAATTGGTGCAAACAATCAAATAATCAAATCACAAGAATTAAAAGTTCGATATGAAAATTTTGATCTCTATTATATAATAATCCAAAATTTAAGAAACACAAGCAAATTCTAAAATCATATCCAACTACAGACCAAAAACTTGTAATTTTCAACTAAAAAACTATGCATAAAGATAAAAGGACTTGATACAAAGGAATTCAGAAGCAAAATCTCCTTAGTCAAAGAGGCTGAACCCCATATCTTGTAAAAGAATTCAGGAAGAGAAACACATTATAGATATAAAACCTCTTCAAACTAAAAGAGTGCCAAACACCTATAGATTTTAAAAGAAGCAAAAAGCAGAGAAGTAGACTTATTTATGATAACATTTTCTCAGTATTATTGTGGCTACTTTGACAAGGGAGATTGTTTGATATTGCAAAGTAAGCATTATGCCTCAAAATAAAACGTCTCTAGAGATTGCAGGCAAACATATAGACATCTTAGAATTTTTTTATTTTTTATTTTAAAGAACAAGATATAAATGTACTAAGGATATCTGCTTAAATATATCATGCAGTAATGCTTCTACTGAGGTAAAGCAAACTCACATCGGAGAAATTATTTTGATGTTTATCCTCCAAGCAACTTTACATGATCCTGCTTAATAACTTCTTAAAATCCTGTAATACATAAGAAGCATGTGTTAAAGTGTGCAATAGATTACTTTGGTTTTTACAAATTATGATAGTGTAATTATCCTTTAAACCAAAGCAAATTTAAGAGCTGAGCATTACCATATTCCCAGTGCAGAAGGACATGGGAAGGTTGTCATTGATATTTTCCTTTATATTAGTTCAGCTAGTAGCTTGATAGTTAAAATGAACTAAAATCCCACTTTTTCTTAAACATGAGAATCATAATCAATTTGTCATTTGTCATTCACTAATTTCTACAACTTTTTCATAAAAATGAGAATCATTTCCATAACTAACCTGATGGAATATGACATGGTATGAATGTGATGATAGCACAGCGAAAAAACAAAAATTTTTATCATACATGCCATACAATTCCATGACAAGAATCGAAACATGCAATTTTAGGATTTTAAACTTACAACTTTAGATGCCTTTAAAACTTGATTCTAATGATGACCAGCAACCAAGAAGGATATGTCCACCTTAGATCTTCACCACCAATGCCAAGGAACAACCTTTACGCCACTCCCTCTATTCTCACACACACACTTGCAAAGATGGCTTAAAATCAAGAGTACTAGCTCTATGATTGTGTATTCGACAATGGGAATGATTTGAAGCCACAAGATCTGATCTTGTTCTTCCTTTAGGTTACTGTTTCAGCCCAAGAACACAAGAGAACAAGAAAAATTTCTTTCCCCTTGAGTATTTCGGCCAAGAGAGAAAAATAGCAAAACGGCATATCCCTTTATTCATTTAATTCATTAGTATATATCACTTAATTTAGGTCAAGTGTGAGTGCCAAAAATTAAGTGTTAATTTCAGCCTCCATCACTTCCTAATTAAGAGATATATCTTAATTTAAATTCTATTAGAATTTAAATTCAAATGGCATTAGTCATTTAATCAAAACAAACTTACTTATTTAAGGTGATAAGTTGCCGAATTCAACTAGTATTTTAGTTTGAATTTTGGCTACTTTCATTCCCTCTCAAGTATTATATTTTGATTAAATACAAATTAGGATTTAATACTCAATTAACTTAATTATACATAGATAATTAATCAATTGAAATTAAACCTAGCACATGCCAACAAATTTCTCTCGTGACCAACTGTTAACAGATTTGCCTAAAACAGCAAGCTGTTTTAGGCAAAATCTTGGCTAAACAGATTTGCTGTTTTAGGATAAAAAACTATTTTTACAGATTTCTAGCTGTTTTAGGCAAAAATTTGTTTACCCATTTTATGCATTAATTTGACTTTAAATAAAAGTCCAAATTAATTCCCAATACACAATTTAAATATTTTAAGCCCAATGCTTTGTGTGTGATCCTATAGGTCCATTTAATGTTGGCAATGAATTAATAAATTAATTCAAAGGCTATATATATTCTCTAGCAAGATATTATAGCATTCCAAATTAAATGAAAATGCATATGGCATTTAGTGACCTAATGCAATTTTGCATAGTCCCTTACCCATAAATATCAGAATTAATATAAGGCATGGAACTAGTCATCCTTATATATATTAATTCCTTTCTTGATATTCCAGTGACACTGAACTCTCAGATAAATAATGATTACTCATTATTTCATCTCGGTATGGCCATACACTTCTAAGTTCACTGATCAAGTGGCCGATGATATTTTCTCTCTTAATGAGAGGGGTAATCCCTTCACTTCTCTCATGCTCTCTAACATGAATCAATGCATACCCAATCATACCCATACTTGTCACTCTGTTACGAGCACGTTAGGTGTATGTCAAAGCACACATTAATTCATAAAGAGTTTCATAGAGATTTCAGGTCTAAGAACTCTGATACAAAACTTGCATATGAGAAACACTTATGACTTGTACCATGTAGTGTTCTTATGAGCGGATCGTATCTAGATACCATATTCTTTAACATGTATCTATGTTCTCTAATTGACAATCTTGTCCTAATGATCCATAAGATAGAACTCATAATATCAAAGAGAGCATACTAGTCTTAATTCATTGTTATTCCCATAACAATGACTGACTAGGGATATTTAGAATGATGTCTCATTTGTTTCAAGGTCTTACAACCATGTGCCTCACACATGATAACTTAAACCAAAACAACACTCTTGGATAGTTTTATCAATTGATATGAACAGGAATACAAAGGATAAAACAAATGCCTCATTTTATTAATTCAAAGTGCTTTATTACAATGCATTGGGGTTAAGGCTTACACTAACAATCTCCCACTAGCACTAGTCCCAATTGGGCATAGCCCTAAGACCGAATGCTCTCAAATGAGCTTCGTGCAGATTTGAACGCAATTATTTCTTCAAAGGATCTGCTACATTGTCTTCACTTGCTATCTTGCTAACCTTGAAGTCCCCACGATCAATGATTTCTCTGATCAGATGGTACCTCCTGAGTATGTGTTTGGATTTCTGGTGTGACCGGGGCTCCTTGGCCTGTGCGATGGCCCCGTTGTTGTCACAAAAAAAATTCTAATGGATCTAGGATGCTTGGGACCACTCTTAATCCAGTAATAAAATTTTTAATCCAAACAACCTCTTTTGTAGCCTCACTTGCTGCAATATACTCAGATTCAGTAGTTGAGTCGGCAATGATTTCTTGATTTGAGCTTCTCCAGCTGACGGCACCACCATTCAAAACAAAAACAAACCCAGATTGCGATCTAGAATCTTGAGTGCTGGTCTGAAAAGCAGCATCGGCATAACCTTGTATGACGAGCTCTTCTTGAACACTATACACCAAGAAGTGATTCTTAGTCCTTCGCAGGTACTTTAGAATCCCTTTTACAGCAGACCAATGCTTACCAAGGTCTTGCTGAAACCTACTGGTTACACTTAGTGTATGAGCAATATCCAACCTAGTACATAACATAGCTTACATGATAGATCCAATAGCAGAGTCATATGGAATTCTACTCATGTTGACCCTTTCCTCTTTGGTTTTAGGGCACTATTCTTTAGTCAAAGGAACTCCCAAAGCCAAAGGTATATACCATTTCTTTGAGTCTCCCATACTAAAATGCTTTAGTACTTTGTCTATGTACTTTTCCTGACTTAGTCCCAAAAGCCGATTCGATCTATCTCTATAGATTCGAATACCAAGTATTGTCTAGGCTTCACCTAAGTCTTTCATTGAGAAACATTTTCCCAACCATTGCTTAACCTTTTGCAATGTTGGAATGTCATTCCCAATGAGAAGGATGTCGTCCACATATAGGACCAGAAATATTATTATGCTCCCACTAACCTTCTTGTACACACAAGGCTCATCTTCGTTCTTGATGAAGTCAAATTCTTTGACTGCCTCATCAAAACGAAGATTCCAACTTCAGGATGCTTGCTTTAATCCATAAATGGATTTTTGAAACTTGCAAACCTTCTTAGGATGCTTGGGATTGACAAAACCTTCAGGTTGTGTCATATACACATCCTCAAGTAAATTTCCATTGAGGAAAGCAGTTTTGATATCCATTTGCCATATCTCATAATCATGATATGCAGCTATGGCAAGCAAGATCCTAATGGACTTGAGCATGACTACAGGCGAAAAGGTCTTGTCATAGTCTACACCATGAGTTTGTCGAAAACCTTTTTCTACTAGTCTACCTTTGTAGGTCTTAACAGCTTTGAGTTTGAATAGCCACTTGCATTCAATTACCTTAGCACCTTCCGGTGGATCAACCAAGGTCCAAACCTGGTTGTCGTACATTGATTGCATCTCGAATTTCATGGGTTCAAGCCAATTTTCTGAGTCTGGGCTCTCAATAGCTTCTCGGTAGGTAGTAGGATCCTCACGATCTACTAACTCAATAGTGTCACTGTCAGTGATTAGAAATCCATATCTCTCAATCTCCTGACGTACCTTACCGAACCTTCTAGGTTCTTGTGTAATGGGTTCTTGTTCCACAACTGGTTGTGAACTTGATCCCATTTCCAAACCATCCTCTATAGGAGTTTGTGGCGCTTGAATTTCTCCAAGTTCTACTTTACTCCCACTGTCTTTCTTGAGAAGGAACTCCTTTTCCAAGAAAATAGCCTTGCAAGCAACAAATACTTTGTTCTCGACTTGTGAGTAAAAATAGTATCCCTTTGTTTCTTTGGGATAACCCACAAACAAGCAGACACTGGATTTAGACTCTAGTTTGTCAGATGTTAATTTCTTAACATGTGCTTCACAGCCCCAAATCCTGAGAAAAGACATATTGGGTTCTTTCCCAGTCCATACCTCGTATGGTGTCTTCTCAACTGCTTTAGTTGGAGTACGATTCAATAGAAACGCAGCAGTTTCTAATGCATAACCCCAAAAAGAGATAGGAAGATTAGCTTGACTCATCATAGATCGAACCATGTCCAACAGAGTTCGATTTCTCCTTTCGGACACACCATTCCATTGAGGTGTTCCAGGAGGAGTGAGCTGTGAAATAATACAACACTCTTTTAGATGATTGTCAAACTCTTGGCTTAAGTATTCGCCACCTCGATCTGATCGAATGGTTTTTATACTTTTGCCAAGTTGGTTTTCTACTTCGTTCTTAAACTCTTTGAATTTCTCAAAAGTTTCAGACTTGTACTTCATTAGATAGACATAGCCATATCTACTGAAGTCATCTGTGAATGTCACGAAGTAGCTAAAACCACCTCTAGCTTGTGTACTTAATGGTCCACATACATCGATATGTATTAGTTCCAATAAGCCATTAGTCCTTTCACCTTTCTTGTTAAAAGGACTCTTTGTCATTTTTCCATGCAAACATAGCTCGCATGTATCATAAGACTCTAAGTTGAATGACCCAAGCACTCCAATTTTGTGGAGTCTTGAAATACGTTTTTCGTTTGCATGTCCTAAACGACAATGCCAGAAGTAAGTAGGGTTTAATTCGTTTGATTTAACCCTCTTTGTATTAATGTTGTATATGGACTCTTTGTTTTGTAAATCAAGGATATAAAGGCCATTTTGCAACATGACATTGCCATAAGAAATGCCTTGGCGACGAATATGAGCATTGCCATTTTTAATAATAAAATCAAATTCATCATTATCCAAACATGAAACTGAAATAATATTTCTGCTCATAGCAGGCACATAATAACAATTATTCAAAACAATACAAAGTCCGGAAGGTAAAGTGAGGTGATAGTCGCCTATCTCTATGGCAGCAACTCGTGCTCTATTCCCCACACGGAGGTCCACTTCATTCTTTCCAAGTAACTGCCTATTTCTTAGCCCCTGCACATTTGAACAAATGTGAGAACCACAACGGGTATCCAATACCCAAGTGGTAGAAATAAAAAGGTTAATCTCAACAACAAAAATACCAGAACTGGACGCCTTGGCTCCATTCTTCTTTTGTTCTTCCTTGAAGAGAGAGCAATTCTTCCTCCAATGCCCTATCTTGTTGCAATGGAAGCAAGTGCTCTCACTCTCTTTGAGTTTTGGCCCCTTGGGCTTGGATTGGGCTTGAGGTGCACTCCCAACTGACTTGGGTTTTCCTTTTCCCTTTCCCTTTCCCTTAGCGGGTCCCTTCTTAATTTCCTTTTGAACCATTAGTACAGGATTGGTCTTTTGAATGTTCTCTTCAGCATTCTTAAGCATCCCATGAAGCTCAGTGACTGAATTGTTCATTGCATGCATGTTATAATTAATCACAAATGGATCATAAGCAGCAGGCAATGATCCTAAGATCAAGTCAGTGGCCAATTCCTTTGGCACTAGTACCTCAAGCTTCTCAAGAGTATCAAGATACCCTTTCATCTTGAGTACATGGGTACTAACAGGAGTACTCTCAGCCATCTTGCAAGAAATTAAGGCCTTTGTTGTCACGAACCTCTCATGACGAGCTTGCTCTTGGAACATCTCCTTGAGGTGCACCATGATCGCATAGGCCTCTTGGTCCATAAATTGCTTTTGCAATTCAGGCACCATAGTGGCTAGCATCAAACAGGTCACATCATTAGAGTCACTTTTCTTGGTCTCAAAAGTTTCCTTTTGAACCACAGAAGCGTTCCTAGCAGGTTCCTCAGGTAAGGGTGCATCCAAAACATACGACTTCTTCTCTTGCTTAAGAACTATTCTTAAGTTTCGAGACCAGTCTATGAAATTGGTGCCATTTAATTTGTCCTTTTCAAGGACCGATCGCAATGAGAAATTGTTGTTTGAAGATGCCATTTTCAATCTATAATAAAATTTAGCAAGATTAAATGAGGTCTTATTTATGATCCCACAAACCGAATTAATATCCCTTTAAATAATTCGCGTTAGTGATTTAATGTGGGCCAAGATCCACTTTTCACAATAACTTATTAGTCAAGCTGAGCCTGTACACCTAATAAGTTAAGTTACTTAGGTAGGAAAACTCCAATCATGTCTCGTACATGACTCTTGGATCAAATTGGTTAACATCTTAAGATGTTATAGCACAAACCCATTTATTAGTTGCCTAGGTCCGGGCATCCCTTTCCATGTTAAGTCCAACCTACATTCATAACCCATGCCTCACAAAGATAATCAGGCGCATCTAGGACTCCTAGTCTACGTGACCGATGATCGATGCCTTGACATGTTTCGAATTAGGAAGGCAACTTTGTGACTTACTATTTTTAGGAATTTATTTTATTACGGCTTACATGGCATACGCTTTGTCATCCATACATAGCATGCATATATATATAATTGCATAAAGTAAAGCGTGACAAACATGGGCCCAAAAACCTACAACTAAGATTCTATACTATTACATAAGAATCTTCGAGTTGGGCTTCTCCACTCCGGTGGGCTTTGTCTTGATTTACAAAGTCTTCAAGTATATTATATTCTAAGAAATAAATGAAACTTTTACAATAAAATATAATGGCTCGTAGGCCATATTTAATTACAAAAACCCAAGGCCCATGAATGCACCATGCCTATCCATTCATCACACCAAACTAGCAAATAAATATGCATAACATTCATGGATAAAATAAAGTCCAATTTTAATTAATTTAGCCAAGCCCATTAATGGAAATTGTGTACTTGAACCTTTTAAGAGATGACCCTGTGATGGGCCTGAGCCGAAGCCCAATGAACTAAATTCTCTTATTGAATAAGTTCTCTTAAAAGCCCAAAACACAAACTAGTTAGATTTGTGCTATAAATCAACTCTAGTATAATTTCCAATTTTGCTATTTTTAATTTTATGTCATACAGCCCATAAACATTAAAAATACATATAATATGTACCAACATGAATTAAAACAAAAAAATCATGAAGAACATATATATGATACACGGCATGCATATAAAAACAAACAAATAACAAAAACTAGTTGTTTAATGCTTATGTGATGCCATAAAATGCACAAACATTTAAATCAATTTTATGAGTCATTTAATAATCTAAATAAGTCCATAAATATTGATTTAATATTCTGTACCATTTAAATCTAAATGTGTTTTTACCATTTTAATCAAAACAAAACAAACAATGTTGATTAAACATGTAACAAACACAAACTAGTCATAGTTTTAAGTGATTTTAAATTTAATCAATTAAATTGTCATGGATTAGAATTAAAACCAAATTTAAAACATGTCCAGACCTGATATTTAATCTTTAAAAAATCACTTACAAATATGCCAAAATCGTTTTTACATTTAATATTTAAAACTAGTTGTTAAACTTATAATTAACATGCCAAAATGCACCTAGTATTAATATTAACATGTACCATCAGGTATAAATAATTAAATCCGACCATTACCAGCCCTAATAACATCTTAGGACAGTATATTAACATGTCATATTAATTATAATACCTATCTTATCAATTAAAATAATTTTTACACCAAAACAATGCAAAAAACTCAAAATAGAAAATTTCAGATTTGCATGTATTCATAATGACGATTTTAATTAATTTTTTCATGCATCTAAAGCACTAAAATAAGCATGTTTAGGCTCTGATACCACTGATGGAATATGACATGGTATGAATGTGATGATAGCACAGCGGAAAAATAAAAATTTTTATCATACATGCCATACAATTCCATGACAAGAATCGAAACATGCAATTTTAGGATTTTAAACTTACAACTTTAGATGCCTTTAAAACTTGATTCTAATGATGACCAGTAACCAAGAAGGATATGTCCACCTTAGATCTTCACCACCAATGCCAAGGAATAGCCTTTACGCCACTCCCTCTATTCTCACACACACACTTGCAAAGATGGCTTAAAATCAAGAGTGCTAGCTCTATGATTGTGTATTCGGCAATGGGAATGATTTGAAGCCACAAGATCTGATCTTGTTCTTCCTTTAGGTTACTGTTTCAGCCTAAGAACACAAGAGAACAAGAAAAATTTCTTTCCCCTTGAGTATTTTGGCCAAGAGAGAAAAATAGCAAAACGGCATATCCCTTTATTCATTTAATTCATTAGTATATATCACTTAATTTAGGTCAAGTGTGAGTGCCGAAAATTAAGTGTTAATTTCAGCTTCCATCACTTCCTAATTAAGAGATATATCTTAATTTAAATTCTATTAGAATTTAAATTCAAATGGCATTAGTCATTTAATCAAAACAAACTTACTTATTTAAGGTGATAAGTTGCTAAATTCAACTAGTATTTTAGTTTGAATTTTGGCTACTTTAATTCCCTCTCAAGTATTATATTTTGATTAAATACAAATTAGAATTTAATACTCAATTAACTTAATTATACATAGATAATTAATCAATTGAAATTAAACCTAGCACATGCCAACAAATTTCTCTCGTGACCAACTGTTAACAGATTTGTCTAAAACAGCAAGCTGTTTTAGGCAAAATCGTGGCTGAACAGATTTGCCTAAAACAACAAGCTGTTTTAGGCAAATAAACTATTTTTACAGATTTTCCTAAAACAGCTAGCTGTTTTAGGCAAAAATCTATTTACCCATTTTATGCATTAATTTGACTTTAAATAAAAGTCCAAATTAATTCCCAATACACAATTTAAATATTTTAAGTCCAATGCTTTGTGTGCGATCCTATAGGTCCATTTAATGTTGGCAATGAATTAATAAATTAATTCAAAGGCTATATATATTCTCTAGCAAGATATTATAGCATTCCAAATTAAATGAAAATGCATATGGCATTTAGTGACCTAATGCAATTTTGCATAGTCCCTTACCCATAAATATCAGAATTAATATAAGGCATGGAACTAGCCATCCTTATATATATTAATTCCTTTCTTGATATTCCAGTGACACTGAACTCTCAGATAAATAATGATTACTCATTATTTCATCTCGATATGGCCATACACTTCTAAGTTCACTGATCAAGTGGCCGATGATATTTTCTCTCTTAATGAGAGGGGTAATCCCTTCACTTCTCTCATGCTCTCTAACATGAATCAATGCATACCCAATCATACCCGTACTTGTCACTCTGTTACGAGCATGTTAGGTGTATGTCAAAGCACACATTAATTCATAAAGAGTTTCATAGAGATTTCAGGTCTAAGAACTCCGATACAAAACTTGCATATGAGAAACACTTATGACTTGTACCATGTAGTGTTCTCATGAGCGGATCGTATCCAGATACCATGTTCTTTAACATGTATCTATGATCTCTGATTGACACTCTTGTCCTAATGATCCGTAAGACAGAACTCATAATATCAGAGAGAGCATACTAGTCTTAATTCATTGTTATTCCTATAACAATGACTGACTAGGGATATTTAGAATGATGTCTCATTTGTTTCAAGGTCTTACAACCATGTGCCTCACACATGATAACTTAAACCGAAACAACACTCTTGGATAGTTTTATCAATTGATATGCATAGGAATACAAAGGATAAAATAAATTCCTCATTTTATTAATTCAAAGTGCTTTATTACAATGCATTGGGGTTAGGGCTTACACCACTACTAAAAAAATGCAAATTAGCGACGACAAAAGTCGTCGCTAACTGATATTTTTTCGTCGCTAAATCAGTTTAGCGACAACTTAGCGACGACTTTTATTTTGAAACAAAAGTCGTTGTAGCAGAATTTAGCTACAACAAGAAGTCGTCGCCAAATTTTAGCGACGAAAGAGCTTTGTCGCTAAATATTTATCGCCATTTTGCTATAATAATGTTCACGCAGAATTTTGCGACGACAATATTTTCGTCGCAACATTGTGACGACATTGTTCACGCAAAATTTTGCAACGACAGTATTTTCGTCGCAATATTGCTACGACATTGTTCAAGCAAAATTTTGCAACGACAGTATTTTCGTCGCAATATTGCTACGACATTGTTGACGCTAAATAGCTACTATTCAAACATGTTAATCCCTCGCTAAATTAAAATTATTTTTTTAATTTTTAAATTAATATAAAAATTTCATCATTTAAATGATAAACCACATATGACAAATTTATATTTATAAACTACTTAATATTTAATTCAAAAATATATATATTCATGAAAATATTGTTATTTACAAATATATATCATTGTTAATTGTATATCTAAAATAATACACAGATAAATAACAATAACAAATGTCATCCAAAATGTCATACTATATACTTATAACTATAATGTAAATAGATACATTTGCTCCTAAATCTACTGCTGAAAAAGTTGTTGCATCTCCATCTATTGCTGGATTTGTCTAACCCGCTGATTCATCTCTTGTTCATGCTCAGCATAAATCTAAACTTAAAACTCAATCCGCATAGTAGACAAATATTGCAAGTACAAGCTATGAGAAACAAATAGAAAATTAATACAAGGGTGTGAGGAATTAACATGAGGCAAACCCACTAAAAACACAAGCAGTGGATCATCTTTTTCCAGATTTCTAGGAATAATATCGAATCTTAAAAAACTTAGCTTTGGTTGTTTGTAGGGTTTTATCAATCTATCGCATGGCTATGGAATGAGAATGATAAGCAAGTCTAGTCTAATATGCTACCTTGTGTCAAAATCAATTAAGATTTCTAAATAAAATTAAAAATAACAAAAGCATAAAAGCCCACTGTGAGTAATCAAATGATGCCTGGATCAAAAACAAGAAATAATTATATACCAACATCTTTGCATGCATTAAAAAGATGCTAAAAGTATGCAACCTGCGTTGAGTGGTGGTTAATGGGTAACATGCAAAAACTTCAATACCAAGCCCAGCAAATGGGTTAATTAGGATTTACCATGACTTGACCACCATATATTCTAGAACCAAATGAAGCTTTTAGAATCAAATAGGAAATAATTCTGATCTGGGGAATATACTTGATGACTGTACCACCTAACGCTTAATGTATATTAATATTCAAACTATGATGATTGATTTTGAACTATGATAATTAGCATGTTATAAGCATTTCTCCTTCCCTTTCTTTGAATGTTTAAGTGCTTTTATTTGAAATATAAATGTTGTAAATATATCAGTATGTTATATACATGATTGGATTGATAATTAAACACTAACAATGAAAAATATTAGTTGACAAAATATTAGCAATGAGTAAAAAGCCAGTCCACAGTCCAAGTGGACCAAGGTACCCAACATTTTTCCCAATCCATACCCAACTTATGAATCTATCTTTGAAAATAGGTGGCTGAGTCCTTTAAAAGGAATCAGCCCCCAGCACCCATTCTAATATGCCAGCTACTACCTATAGTGACTTCCATCTATTAGGATTTGGCTCAGATAATTCCATATTCCCTAAACTTTGTACTCTAAAGCAATACCATGGTTGAAAATGTCATTGGACTCTAAAATATATAGCCGACCGTCACCACCTATTTCTCCCTCTAGACTAGGCTAATACCAAAGCGCAACATAGGCATTATCGTAAGAAGCAGACAAATAAATAAACTCCAGCATGAAACAAGGATGCAAGGGTGTGGTTAGGTCCATCATCAAGATTAATAAATAAACTCTTAAAAATGAACAAGATGTGTGAAAGAAGAAATGATACTTCATTAATTACTAGAGATTATTAATAAATTGCCCAGAAAAGATGTGGGTAAAGAGATCAACTTATGCATATAATTATGATTGGTTGAGTTCAAGTGCAAATGCCTAGACTTGTATCAGTAGGAGCTAGTGCAATTATAAGATTTCTAAATCAATTCATTTATTAACATCAATTATATAGTAATTTATTGAAATATCCTTAATTTTTTAACCATATATATTATAACTCTAACGCAACAAGAAAATAGAAAAATATTTAATTAATATTTATTGAAAATTTAAAATTAACACTTGGAATGTAAGGAAACGAACTTAAAAATTGAAGTAGAATGGAGATAATAATTTTTACCATCTCACTTCATATATACTCTCTTTTTTTTTTAATCAACTCTCAAATTTAAATATTGAATATTATGTATTTTAAATATTTAGTATGCTGGAATAACCTGCAACTTTAAGTCCTGCAACTTTAAGTCCCATATTTGGAAATAACTTGTTTAGATTGACTCCATATGCAAAATTATGAAAATAGTACAAATGCATGTCATCGATCATCTAATGTTATCAATTTTCATGATTTCTAACCTCCTATTCACAAACTAAAGCTCTAAGACTGTGTTACCTCCAGGACTTGCTGCTCAGCAGTCCTCCCCTCAGCAGCAACTCTTCCTCATCGATCATCTAGTGCTTTCTGTTTTACCAGCCCCACTCTCACCACTAACTAAGATTGACTGACTTATTCCTTCATTAATCATTAGCCTGCACTCATAAGAAACGTCATTTCAAGGTTAATGAATGAGAAAAAAATGTAGGCTACTTAAAATGCAGCCAGTTACTTGAGAATAAATGCATAGCTGCCATTTACTTGAAATCATATACCTGTAAGCAGCATCGGTAACAGCAAAGGGATGGGGACTCAGCTCGCCAAAGGCTGCCCCCTTATATTGAGCCATCATATGGCTACCGTAGAGATGTGGGAGCTTTCTAAAAGGATTTACAACAATTAATATATTCCTCGTGTAAGTCTGGAACACCATTTAATGTATCAGCCTCAATGAATTTAGAAGATACCTTCAAAATTATGAGAACATTTTATTTAAATATTAGCCATTCTAAAATCATAATAAATCTTTTCATAGATTGCAGATATTTAGATTCAAGCTTATCACCATCTTCAACTGGATAACATCAAACACACTTACTAGTATGCTTTTGCTGGCATAAATTAAATAATAAAAACTTCCATACTTTGATGATCAGCATCTAGCAATCCTATGTAAGATTGCTTGAGAAAAAAAATTACAAACACCGAATCACTACTCCAATAACATCAATAGAATTGTCAATAATTCATGTAAACTCACATGATCAAGCAGCGGAGACATTGTAACAGCATTGACTGGACGTTCTGTCACATATGTCTTGATAAGGGTCAATGTTCTGATGTCCCACAGCTAGAGAAACATAATAGGAATTAATATATGAACATTTAGGTAAACTCCAACAAATACGTGACACATATAAAGATGGGGAGAAAACATATATCTAAGAATTATACCTTAGCAGACTTGTCTAAAGAACCACTAATGAAGTGTGAACCATCTAAAGACTTTGTCAGCGATGCTATTGTCTTCTTATGTCCTACTTCCCTTTCTAACTCTTTCAGAAGTTTTCCAGTCTGCAAGTTTGATCGAAGAGCACAACTTTAAAACTAAATCAGCAAATAAACTATATGAAACCATCTCGGTGAGTTTGAGAAGCCTAAGCATGACCTGAATTTTACTATAACCCAGTGTTATGTTTACTCAACTCCTCAGAACAACCTAATTTCAACTTAAACTCTTTTAGAAAATCAGATTCATGATGAACAATTAACAAAGGTAAGAAAGGGACAATTCAAATGTGACTATTAAAATCATATTAACCAGTACAGTAGTTATTACTAAGTGCCAATTGAGAGAATATATGCAGGCAGCTGTTGGTGAACTTCTCTCCCCATCCAATCTGTATCAAATAGAAAGAAAGGGAACAAGGACATCTGCATACAAGAACAACAGTGCTGTCAAAATTAAGAAAATGGTAAATAAATAGAAACAAAATTCATTGGCTTTAACCTTTTACATTGGACATGGATAGATATTAAATAAAGGGGAATCACCTCATTTTGATTGACTAGGACGGGAAGGGAAAATAAGGATGGGTAGTCCCTTTCATTCCCCTCCTATAAGGTAACACGAATTGAAACCCATTTTAAGACAAACAATTTCACCTTGTGTGAAGGGAGTTAAAATTTTTATTGCTTTGCCCTTTTTCCAATAAAATCAAATGAGAAAGTTAATTGTCCTTTTACACTTATCCTTCCCTGTTCAGTCATCCAATCAAAATAACACTTAAATGTACAAGTTTTCTCCACCTCTCTCAACCATCCTTTTTGCTTACCTCATTGTATTCATGCATAATGTTTAGAAAACATTGATGACATTAATATCCACATGTTATGGGGGCCACACACTTATCTTAATCAAAAGAAGAAGGTACATAATGTTTCAAGAAATGCGGAAGCGTTTACAGGCGTTGATGTCCTTGGGTTGATCCTAGCAAACCATGCAGAGACCACATTCGACTGTCCGATCACGCACCTGTATCTTGCTTGTCCCAGCATTGCAACCAATAATGATGTTAGGATTCCAAAGCTGGCCCCCACCCCAATCAAAGGCTGCTGAAAATGGCGCCTCAACATCAATCTGCATGGTCCTCAACCCCACTATATCATTAGAAAATAAAAGTATAAAAATTTGTCAAAAAAAAAGAAAAAAAACTTTAAATGGAGAGTTCAGTAATTACATGGAAATTAGGAAATAGTGTCTTTAATTACCAGATCATAAGGGAGGAGGATGGACATCGAAGCGGCCATGAGGCAATAAAGAATGGTAACAAGAAAAACAGAACCAGAAACACCGATTGGAATATCCTTCACCGGATTGTGGACTTCTTCAGCGAGTGTGGAAACGGCGTCGTATCCGATATAACTCAAATAGACCATGGCTGCTTTGTTGAACACACCCGGAACTCCAAATGGGAAAAACCTAGATGCAAGGCGGTGGGTAGGATTTGAGAATAACCATGAAATGCTGCAAATCCCATAGATTAAGAGAGTAAGCAGTAGACATAAGTATAAATTTAAATTGTATTAACATTCAGAAAAAATTAGAATATTAAAAAGTCAAAATAGAAACATCTCGAGAAATTCAAAAGAAGAAGTATCTGTATACTCTGTTCCCAAATTAATTAGAAATAACAGGGTAAGCTACAAAAAGATAATCAGATAGTCTAATAGAATATAAACAAATAGCAATGCTTACCTGGAAAGGAAGCTTCACAGTTCGTAAAAGAATTTGGGTACAGAGGTGGGTATATGGAAAGATCAATAATAGCGAAAGCAGGAAAGTTTGAGATGGTACTACGAATTAAGCAACTCAACTTCTTCAATTGCCTTAGGTATAAGGTCGAATTGGAAAGCAAATGATCTGAGAGGGACTTTCACTAGGAGAGAGAGAGAGAAGCGGGAGTGGGAAAGGGCGGCAGCATAGAAGGGAATAAGATTTTAGGGATTTAGAAATGTTTTTATCTCCCGCTCAAAAAATTGGATAATTAGGCAGGGCATGGCTAAATTGGCGACAACCTTTTATGTAGCTAATTTTGCGAGAACCCATTTGTCGCAGTTTAGTTCTCTTTATTATTATATAATTAATAATAATTAATATTATTAGATGTCAAGATAATAATATAATTAATTTAAATACCAGCAATTTATTTTATCTTAATTTTGATACGAAAAAATATATTAGCCAAATATAATAAATTAAATGATCTAACTAAATATAAATAAAATTTAAGTATTAAGAATCAAAATAATAATTTGAATGGTAATGATCATAATTTTATTTTACTAAATTAGCGACAACATTGTTGTCGCCAAATTAGCTACAACAATATTGTCGCTAAATTAGCTACAACAATGTTGTCGCCAAATTAACTATAACAATATTATCGCCAATATTGTTATATGAATTGTATTTTGTCAAATTAGCGATAACATTGTTGTCGCCAAATTAGCTACAACCATGTTGTCGCCAAATTAGCTACAACTATGTTGTCGCCAATATAGGTATATGAAAACAATTGTTTTTTGTCAAATTAGCGACAACATTGTTGTCGCCAAATTAGCTACAACAATGTTGTCGCCACTTAGCTACAACAAAGTTGTCGCCATTATTGGTATATGAATATAATTGTATTTTGCTTAATTAGCGACAACATTGTTGTCGCCAAATTAGCTACAACAATGTTGTCGCCAATTAGCTACAATAATGTTGTCGCCAATATTGATATATGAACATAATTGTATTTTACTAAATTAGCGACAATATTGTTGTCGCCAAATTAGCTACAACAATATTGTCGCCAATTAGCAACAACAATGTTGTTGCCAATATTGATATATGAACATAATTGTATTTTACTAAATTAGCGACAACATTGTTGTCGCCAAATTAGCTACAATAATGTTGTCGCCAATTAGCTACAACAATGTTGTCGCCAATATTGGTATATGAACATAATTGTATTTTGCCAAATTACCGACAACAATATTGTCGCCAAATTAGCTACAACCATGTTGTCGCCAAATTAGCTACAACCATGTTGTCGCCAATATAGGTATATGAAAATAATTGTTTTTTGCTAAATTAGCGACAACATTGTTGTCGCCAAATTAGCTACAACAATGTTGTCGCCAATTAGCTACAACAATGTTGTCGCCAATATTGGTATATGAATATAATTATTTTTTTGCTAAATTAGCGACAACATTGTAGTTGCCAATTAGCTACAACAATGTTGTCGCCAATTAGCTACAACAATGTTGTCGCCAATATTGGTATATAAATATAATTATTTTTTTGCTAAATTAGCGACAACATTGTTGTCGCCAAATTAGCTACAACAATGTCGTCGCTAATTAGCTACAACAATGTTGTCGCCAATAAAACCATATGTACGGAATAATATGTTTTACTAAATTAGCGACAGCATTGTTGTCGCCAATTAGCTACAACTTTGGTGTCGCTAATTAGCTACAACAATGTTGTCGCCAAATTTGTTTTTGTTGTCGCAATTGTTTGCGCCAAATTTTTGGCGCCTAGTATTAGCAACAATAAAAATTTGTCGTCGCTAATTTGTCGCAATTTTTGTTTTCCCACCAAATCTTTCAAGATTTGCGACGAAAATCATTTTTGGTCGCAATGTTGTCGCTATATTGTGCATTTAGCAACGAATTTTATTGTTGTCGCAAATTTTTGTCGCTATTCTGCATTTTTTTTGTAGTGCACTAACATAACAAACATTCTTGCTTTAACTCGCACTGATTTTATAAACATGCCTTATATTTGGTACCAAAGTTTATATAACATAGCATACTGCTTGTATATAAAAAGTGACACAATTTAATTTGTGCACGAAAATTTAATAGCACACCAGTTTGCCTCACCTTTACCAACCCATAAACTTAATGTTATCCTCCAACCCTCATCAACTAGCAAATAGACCACTCAAAACACAAGGTACAACCATAAAAAATTTCTATTTACAAAGTTATGTCGTACTTCCATATCCATATTAAGTTTTTTTTTTACTTGATGAAACTCACATCTTTTACCTAGAGCTAACACCCCTAAGCCTAAGGTAGATCCAATTTATCCCATTTAAATAGCAAATATATAAAATATTTTTGAATTTCAATTTTGTGATTAACTATGCCTGTTGTGCTTTCACCAATCCCATAAGTAACATGTCTAGTAGCATTAAATTTCATTTTAGTAAGGAATGCACATTGTTGTTGATTGCTTGTGAAACTTGGCATGCATTAGAAAGTGCTCCACTGTTGAGACAAGTCATTCAATTCCAATATTTAGGTAACTGGAACTTGTATGGGGCAATAAACCTTAAATTTTTAGAAAAATTATTTTCTTATTTTCATAATGCTAGCAAAGCTTTGGTGCCAACCTAAATACTTGTTTACATTTGTCCAATAAACTATCACAACTTGACTGAAGAAGCAACAATTATAAGGTAGAATGTCCCAATGTACCTTTATAATATTATATTTCACTTTCTTGCAACAGCCTGTTAGTGTAAGTCCTAGCCCCAATGCATTGTAACGAAACACTTGAAATTAATAAAATGAGGCATTAGTTTTATCTCTTGTATTCCTGTGCATATCAATTGATAAAACTATCCAAGAATGTCGTTTCGGTTTAAGTTATCATGTGTGAGGCACATGGATTGTAAGACCTTGAAACAAATGAGACATCATTCTAAATATCCCTAGTCAGTCATTGTTATGGGAATAACAAATGAATTAAGACTAGTATGCTCTCTCTGATCTTATGAGTTCTGTCTTACGGATCATTAGGACAAGAGTGTCAATCAGAGATCATAGATACATGTTAAAGAACATGGTATCTGGATTCGATCCGCTCATGAGAACACTACATGGTACAAGTCATAAGTGTTTCTCATATGCAAGTTTTGTATCGGAGTTCTTAGACCTGAAATCTCTATGAAACTCTTTATGAATTACTGTGTACTTTGACATACACCTAACGTGCTCGTAACAGAGTGACAAGTACGGGTATGATTGGGTATGCACTGATTCATGTTAGAGAGCATGAGAGAAGTGAAGGGATTACCCCTCTCGATAAGAGAGAAAAATATCACCGGCCACTTGATCAGTGAACTGAGAAGTGTATGGCCATACCGAGATGAAATAATGAGTAATCATTATTTATCTGAGAGTTCAGTGTCACTGGAATATCAAGAAATGAATTAATGTATATAAGGATGACTAGTTCCATGCCTTATATTAATTCTGATATTTATGGATAAGGGACTATGCGAAATTGCATTAGGTCACCAAATGCCATATGCATTTTCATTTAATTTGGAATGCTATAATATCTTGCTAGAGAATATATATAGCCTTTGAATTAATTTATTAATTCATTGCCAACATTAAATGGACCTATAGGATCGCACACAAAGCATTGGGCTTAAAATATTTAAATTAAGTATTGGACATTAATTTGGGCTTTTAATTAAAGTCAAATTAATGTATGTAATGGGTTATAATATTGTTATTGGGCTTTGGTCCATGAGAGAGAGAAATTCAGCCCATAAGGTTTAATTTCAATTAATTAATTATCTTGTGTTAATTAAGTTAATTGAATATTAAAGCCTAAAGGAATTTAAATTAAATTAAATCACTTATATATTTAATTAAGTGATTTCATTTATTTAAATGTCTTATGTTTTATTTCAAATTTGAATTTAAATTCAAAGGAGTTTAATTCAAAATATATTACTTATCTTTAGGAAGTGATAGAGTTTGAATTAATTATCTTAGGATAGTTGAATTCAGATTAATGACTTGCCAAAGGATAAGCATATATATTAAAAGAAATAAAACCCTAAACCTAATTTTTTTGTGGCATGAATAGTAACTCGTGAATAGTGACTCTCTCTCTTAATTCTTTTGTTCAATTTTTCACAAGGAGAAAGGATTGTTCCTCATTCTCTTATGTTATTGAGCAGTAATAGCAATCTAAAGAAGTACAAAATTAAGTTTTGTAGCTTCAAACTATAACCATTACACAATACCGAAAAAGAGAGCTAGCAATCTCGATTTTAAGCCGTCGGTGCAAGTGTGTGTGTGAGAATAGAGGGAGTGGCGCAAAAGGCTGTTCCTTGGCATTGGTGATCGAGAACTAAGGTGGATAAAGGCATCTTGGTTACTGGACATCACAAAATCAAAGAATAAAAAGGCATCATCTATTGTAAGTTTCAAAACCCTAAAATTGCATGTTTTCGTTCCTAGTTTTGGATATGTATGGTATGCATGATAAAATTTTTGTTTTTCCGCTGTGCTATCATGATTATCATACCATGTCATATTCCGTCACAGCCAACTTCTGATACCTAAGACTTCAAGACTAATTATGCAACTGATTTAAAAATGTTATCACAATAGCAAAACCAGCACTATATAACACCAATCACACAGCATATCAAAGAACACATGTTGAGAATATGTAAACATGCATTTCAAATTCATATAGGTAGGCTAGAAAGAGAGATGGTAGGAGGGAAAAGTTGGGAAGAGGCCTGTTAGCAGAAGACTTACTGTGTCGACATGGCAAAACTCGGAGCTTTTCTTCTACACTGTAGTCTTCAAGGCATATAGCACACGTTGTTGAAGTTCAATTATCCTCTAGTACTATAGTAAATATTAAGCTCCACAGGTCCATGCTGCTCATCCCTGTGTAATTCTTGAGTATTTCACCCGAAGATTTAGAAATAAATACAGTATGAATCTTTATACTGCTTGAATTCCCTACCACTGAATAAAAAAAAAGACAATCAATGAAATGTGGACAACAAACTATCTTATAGGAACTCTGAACCTTATATGAACATGGCTTTCTAGAAACAATCATCTTCACGTTCCCTCACTCAATCTTAGTTTTTTGGTGACTCCAGCAAAACTTTCATTACATGAAGATTTGTGACAACAACAATGATATGCATCACTTATTGAGAGTGGGAAAAAAAAGAAGACCAAAGATCTAACATAGTCTCATAGTCAAATAGCTGATTGAATTGCTCCAACTCAGTCCACATCGTTCTTTACACCTCATTTGAAGAAAATAAAGAAGACATTGGCTATGTAGAGACCCGAAAATGGGATTCTAGTTCTTAAAATGAACTCGTAACTAACATCATGCATCTAGAAAAGTATACTGAAAAATTAATATTTTACAATTATGAATGATCTTATGAAGGATCCTATAAGAGCATAATCATGTAGTTTAAGTAACAGTACGAACTATGAAATTACAAAAAAGGGTAATGCACCTAACAATAGATTGCAAACCTTGAATACACATAATAATGCATTGTGAGATATACATAGTAGACAAAGTGACTATCACAAGAAAAACAAACCATACACTTGTAGTTCCCTATTGCTGTTGAGCAGGATTGATTGATACATCGAAACCTAGAGGGATAAAAACAACATCGTCCCATGCAGAACTACCCCTCTCCTACAAATATTTCGTTTTGTAATTACTTTAGCTATGATTTAATATATATTTATTTATAAACTAAAATTAATGAAATATCAGCTCCCAACAGCTCTATAACTTATTTATATATTCCATCATCTAATTTTGTTTATATATTCCATCATCTAATTTGTAGTAGCAAATAGAAACTTATTGCTGATATAGCTCCTTACTTTCATTGACTTTATTATATCTTCAAAAACAGCAACCTGCAAAACGAAACAACAAAGTTTGTGAAAAGAAAAATAGAAATGTAAAATTTAAGGCCAAAGAGGCATGTACAACTATACCTGAATAATCCTAATTTTGTGAACTCCATTTGTTCTCATCCTTATAGGAGAGGCCCAATGTTTTAATTGGGTTACAAAATAAAGGCACTTCATTTACAATTTTAAACATCTTTCAAACTACAAATCGGAGTTAGCTCTCCCCTTTTTCTCTATAAGTAGACTATATAATTTCACTTGTATCTAATAACACACTTTCAGGTGATAACTCAACTATAACTTTGGCAAATCCTATATTATGTATACAACAAGTTAAGGAAAAAATACAGATGAAGTAAAGATATTACAGAACTTACTCAGGCACCCTTTTATAGCAGTGTTTCAAATGCAAAAACAGTGTTCAATCTTCTTTCTTTTTTCATTGCTTTTAGTAAGGTTTTCCCTCCCTTCAAAAAGTAAAAATAAAAAATAAAAAGTTGAAATGAATTTGTTAAATCTCCATCACTTATTTTTGAATGAATACTATAATACAAAGCATTTGCTCTTTCCTAATCTAGTAATAACCAAGAAAGAAGTTCTTATAATTGGGTTACAGCATTACATGATATATAACATAGTCTACTACGACCAATGTAAATTGTAAAACTGGTTTAGTGAATAAATGATAGTAGCAAGTCCTGTTTGGGGGTCAGGAAATGCTAAAATCAAGCAAAAACATAGTTCTGAACAAATAAATGGACAACATCTATATTACGAAACATTTGGACAACCTTGTCGTTGCATAGGGATACAGATATGGGGTCAAAGCTCAACAAAACTTTCAGAAGTAGTAGAAAAGTTTGTTGCATGCCAGATGAAATAAATTTCCTAATTTTTTTTTTTCAAATTCTAAGAGAATGTTAAAATGAAGCTTAGGTTGACATATTAAAAGTTTGAATACATGATGACCAATAACCATTGACGACAAGTCATAAGGAAAATCAAGATAGGAGAAATAGAAAGACAATTCAATAGATTATGTTAGTGGACAAAATAGAATGTCAAAAACACTCTAGAAAGTAGGTATAGATGTGAATTTCCACACTTGAGCAAGATTTGGATTCATTTGCATTTGTGAGAGTGATCCCACCTCTGCCTCAGCTACATTGAGGACTTGATACGAAAAGTCAAAGAGCTCAAAATGCAACTGTTGCCTAAGTAAATATGTAATAGTGAAACCACCCCAAGCAACTAAATCACCTAACACTTCATGATTATACAGTTGTTTGTCAGATTCCTCCAGGTATCCCTACAATTTAGAAATTTGAAACTGATTAGAAAGAAGTGGAATACATTAAAGGGCCAGTTACACTTCAGTATTTTAAAATTCAACAATTTAACAAAATTGGCTACTTCCAACCATGGAAGTGCAAATGAATTAAGAAATGTAAACATAACTATGCATACCTCAGTATGACCCAATTTAAGAAGGTAACCATGCATACCTTAGTATGACCCAGTTTAAGAAGGTTGGTGCCGAAGTTGATGGCAATGCTGCTAAATAGATTGATGAAAGCTCCACTGATCCAATCCCTCATGGATTACATCTTGTAAAGCCTCCAATGAGAAGGCCCACATGCAGTTGTACACCAAAAGCTATGCAGAATCGATGATTAATAATCCTGACAACAAAGAACAAATGCAGAAAAGTGCTAGGATAAAGAAAAGAAAATCCTCTTCTGGATTTGGAACAAAAAGTCTGTAGCACCCTTAACAAAGAAACACCAGTTTGCAGGTGGAAATGAACATAAATTTCTGGACTTTGCCTGAAAATATTTAATATGAGATAAAATTTAAGTATAGCTGTAAATAATACCTTAATGATAATTAGATACCAATAATAATATCTCAATTTAGCACCAGGAAGTGGTGGGCATCCAGAAATATGGGGCAACAGATATTGATATCACAAATTATGAAGAAGGTAAATTTAACACATAAGAAATTTTAAAAAAAGAAAACATTGACAAAGACAATTCCTGATATAATAAAGTAGAATGCTAAAATGCAAATCAATTAAAGGCATCAAGAGGAAGACCAAGCCAAAATCAAGGAAATCAAAAAAAGAAGAAGAATTTTACCTCAAAATCTCCAAGGACAAGAAAAATGCAAACCACCACAGCTTTGTTTTTCCAATGGTTGAAATGCAATGGATCCAAAGTTTCTTGGTCTATATCATAACGAGCAGCACAAGTATGCATCATTTTAATGGCACAGTAAGTGAAATCAAAATTTAAAGGCCAGATAGAGCTGCAGTGGTCCCAGTTCATGAGATCATCAACTTTGGAAATGACGTACTCCTCCGTCTTCGAGAGGTCGGTAGGCATAGAAGTGGAAGGAGAAGGTGGTCGGCCTCCACAGTGCCAATTCTTCATATCTACTCGATCAGGACTCATCTCCTACCCAGATCCACTTCAGATCTACTCCATCAGCACCATCTCCTATCTAAATCATTAAAGTTACTATTGCCTCATCACACGCTGGCGTATGCTAGTGCATTTCTTAGTCTCTGTTCCTTCGATTAGGGTCCATCGCCAGAAAAAGATTTGTGAAATGAGGGAGAGGGCAACGAGAGAGTAAGGAGAAGAGAAGTGGATGGAAATAGTGGAAGAGAAGGAGAACGATGCTCCAGGGGGAGGAAGAGGAAATATTAAGAGCAAAGGGAAAAAGGGAAAGCTATTTATACCTAGGGCATCATTGAATTTACTAACACAATTTAAATTTCGTTGCTAAAATAGCAACGAAAAACAAATTCCATTGCTATTTTAGCAACGAAAAAACCAGTCTGTTGCTATTCTTATTTTTGATATAAGTATAAATTGTTCCCTTTTTTAGCAACGAAAAATACATTCTGTTGCTATTTGGCAACTGAATACTACTTCGGTTGCTAAATTAGCAACGAAATTTATATTCGGTTGCTATTTTAAGATAGGTTATTTAGCAACAGAAATTATATTACATTTCTAAATAACCTATCTTAACAAATTTCAGTTACGAAATAGCAATAGAATATATTTTCGTTGCTAAAATAGCAATGAAATAAGCATTTCGTTGCTAAATTGCAACAGAACATATATTTCATTGCTAAAATAGCAACGGAATTTAATTTTCGTTGCTAAATAACAACGAAACATATATTTCGTTGTTATTTTAACAACGAAATTTATTTTCCGTTGCTAAATTTCGTTCCAAAATTTTTTCGCCATCTAATGGTGCCATATTTAGCAACGATTATAGGTTTCTGTTGCTATTTTTTGGTGCTAAAATTTCCCCCCTTTTTTACCAACGAAATACCACCATTTTTTATTCCGTTGCTAAATATAAAAAATTCATCCAAATTTAGCAACGGAGTTGAATCACCATTGCTAATTAGCAACAGAATACAAATTTCATTGCTAAATTAGCAACAGAAATAATTTTGTTGCTATTTTTTCATTGCTATTTTGATATTTTCTTGTAGTGAAATGCAATTGGGAATAACATGGCATTACCATCGACAGAGATGGTTAACAAAAATTCAAAACAAAAATGTCTATTGGAATTTTTGTAATGACTACCCTAAACCCTCATGTTACTTATCATCATCCACACTGTTTGCATATAATCAAATATACAATAAGCCGTATGCTCAATTGTTATTTTAGCTTACAATAATTTTATATATACATTTACACATTTCGATAGCCGATATAAAAAGAAACACTTGGTCAAATTACATTGGTACCATTTCATTCTCTGCAATACAATTTACTTCATACATTATGACATGTATAACGACAAAAGAAAAATACAAATTCCCTACTTTGTTTCTTCCTATCCCTAGTGTTAGCCTTGTTGTTGCCAATCTTATCCCTAGAAAAATCCAAGCTTTATGTACCTACACAGATAAACACCCATGCTAAGCTACACAACTTAGTGGGGAACATAAACTGTAAAGATGACAAAAGTCGTCAATAACATACACACACACATATGAGCATACAATTAGACATATAACAAGAACATATCCATAGCAGATAATATGTTCATAATATTATGAAACATTATGCTATTTATTCTATTATGCATAGTTATTATATCTATATTAAACCCGTAAATTGTGGTTTAATCATATGTTTATTTTCGTTAAGCTATTTAATAAAAAAATTACTTAAGTGTATAGAATCATACAAGTTATATATATATTGGTGTGCAATCGCAATTTTACTAACATTGTCACAAGTAATACTTATGTTCGACGTTATCATTTACTACTAACATGCTTAGTCATTTAACCTTTTATCGGCTTTGTATGCATCCCTATAACTTTTTAATTATGTGTACATTTATTCAATCACTTGGTTTGTGTTCATCATTCTTAGTTAGTTTTAAAGGCACATGTGATTTCCATAAGTATGCATTTATGTATATGTAAGCTTAATTTACAGTTGAATTCTAATTAGTTGGTTCTAAGGGATTAAACTTAGTTGGTTAGTTTTCTAAGCATCTATTCTAATTAGTCTAGTTCCATAACATACAAATATTCATGTTGCTTGGCTATTATTATCCCATATATTATGTGTAATTGTTGTTATTCTTAAGTTGTTTATCATTATTTCAATCTTAAATTAAACAAGGTTCACATATCGATTATTCAGTATTGAATATGAAATATGTAACTAAAAAGAATATATGCATTCGTAACATGACTATTGACAGACCATCAAGTAATCATACATATTCATATATAATTTATGGCCTTAAATGAAACAAGTATTAGATAATTTCAGCACCAACACATATGATATCATACTATCATAAAATTTCATGTTTAACTATAGTCTCATCAAATCTCATTTTTTTTCATTTATTATGCATAGATTCATGGGAAACAATATTTAAGTCAAGCCATGAAATATCATATCATCTCTGTTATATTGTTGCTCATATTATTTTACTTAGATCTTGTATTAAGCCTGCACCTTTTCTGTAAGTGTGGATATGGGCGATATATAGTACCTGAAGGTACAAAAGGATACCCTAAGGTATCAAACTATGAACCAAATAGGGTCAAACTATACTATAGACTGGTCAATCGAATCCAAACGATATCGGTAAGTGACCTAAATAAGGTCAAACTATACTATAGACGAAAACGGAATCGAACATGTAGCAGCTGCAATATGCCCATATAGGCATGCCTATTTATCCACAACCTAAAACAGACTCAGGCAACTGTAATCCTTTACTTTCACTCTTTTACTTTTCCCTTTTCTGTCTTACATGTCTGTAGTTCATTTGCATGTACATATCTTGAAACAAGAGATCATATGCATGTTTATACATTTTTATAATCAATTATATAACCATTAATATATCAATGCATCATTCCATTAGAGCATCCATTCACCAATACATGTTCAAGCTCACTTACCATCATTCATGATGTTGTATTTTATTATATTAACATATATTCATAGGGTTAATATGAAATTCTAATACAAATATGACTAATTACTCTACATGCTCATATATGTCTTTGTATGTTTGCATGAATTTGTACTCATTTGTAACTTGTATAATCTAATTGATTGATGTTCATACATACATATACAAACATCCTCACAGTCATAATAACATAACTTAAAATATTAATGCACTCTTACAATTTAAACATTCATGTAAGTTTATGTTTCCTAACTATAATATCTTTAAGCATCTATGCATCTTTTTAAATCTTCTTTGCATTCTTGTGTTTGAATATGTTACTACATGTCCCAACCAATTAACATACTAAGCATACCTATAAAATATGTTTTATCTTTATTCTTATATGTCCATATGTTTCCCCTATATTTAATATCACTCACTATCTTTATTTTTATGCTTAGAATACTCTAAAAGTTTTAGAACATATCAATAAATGTTCAATGCTCCTATGTTATCATTCATAATTTGCATATACAATATACTTTACTTTTTTTATGTATATCACTATATTTTTCACATATTTAAGGTCACAAATAACCTTTATTTTTATGGTTAGGATGCTCTAAATATGTTTAGGAGGGTTTGGACTAACTTTGGTAACAATTTGGGACCTAAAATCAACTTTAGAAAGGAACATGGGAGGGTCATGGTTATTACCTAGGTGCTGACCAAGACATAGGAGTAGTTTTACTTCAGGACTGATTTTGGACTATAGCATAGTTAGTACAAATTTTGTGCGGACTCTGAGGTCTATTCTGCCCAAAGGTAGATTTCCAGGTTCGGTTTGTGCATACTTTTAGACCTGCAAAATGGCATTTTTTAGCTAAGGTGGCCTCTAAATATTCGTTCCCCTATATCTCTAGTTTTCAAAACATCAAAAATAACTCCATTTAGACATGTAAATCTCCATATATTCAATAAATAACATAGACTGCTCCCAATGATAGGGCAGCAGCCACAAGCCGAATTCAAGCTCAATTTTCACTATCATTCAATAAGATTCAATTTGTGAGTTCTTCATATGAAATCAAGATATATGAATCTATTTTCTACTCAAACTTGAATTAATTAATTTAGATTTATGTATCTCAAGTTATAACTAAAAAAATTTGGATTGGTCATGTGAACCCTAGAATAGTTTTTACTAGTTTCAAGAGCAACCTTCCTATTTTGGTTCTCAAGCATTATTGAGCTATATTTCCATAATAATAACCCATCATAGCATCTAATAAACAATTTATCATGTCACCAACTCAAACATACACAATCAAAATTAAGAAAAATTCCCATACCTTGTTGATGTACTAACATCACTTTCTTCAATCTCTCTTTACCTCCTTCTTCTTGCTTTTTCCTTTCCTTTTTTATTTATAGGATATGATTATATATCAACATCCATTTAGACCCTTCAATTTAAGTTTTATCATATAAAAAATATAGAAGAAGAAGAGTAAAAATTATTACCTTGAAATTGCTTAACCCCTAAATTATCTCTCTTCACAACCTTTTACAATTGAAATTAGGGTATTTTCTTAACAGAAAATGGTTGTTTTTAAGAAAATAATGGATGTTTGGGTCCTTTAAAGTGGCCGGCCATCAAGTTCACAAATTTGTTGGCTTTTCCTCTTTTTTCAAGAGAAATCTAGATAAAGCTACATGTCTCCATCCTATTGGTCCTTAGATAATTTGCACTTAGCCCCTTCCTTCTTTTCAATTTCTTATTCTCACCCCAAAACTTTCTCTTTTCCTTTTCAATTGAGTCCCTTAATGCCATTTTTTTTCAATTATGCATAAGTATAACTTAATATGAAATGACCATTTTACCTTTGATCTTTTAATTTAATTTTCTTTAGGTCCTTTACTACATCTAAGCATCTACCTCTTTATATCACCTTCCTAATGCATCCTAAATATATCTAATTACAACTAGGGTATAAATTGGAGCCTCACAATTTTCCTATCAAGAATGTTTCATTGACCAACAGAATCGGCTTACAGTAATGCAAACCATTAATAGCGGGTTTAAAACTTTAAAAAGCCCTTTGAAATAACTTCAAAGGTGGGGATGTGTGTTTCTTGTAGAATAAACTCATAAATAATTCTAAGTTTTTAAGTTTGTGAAACATATAAAAAATATGGTAATCTCTCAAACCCAATATAATTTTCAAATATAGACTTTATTACCCTCATCTTCACTTACCAAACCTTATAGTATGAGACCTCAAAATTAAATCACTCTTAAATATCAACAGTAATAATATCAATAGGAAGGGTTAGATTTTTACTTATCAACCCTAAGATACTATATATTGCAAATAATATGTAATCCCAATTATCTATGATATTTTGATATATTACCAAAAAGGCATAAATGTGGTCCAATAAACCTTGTGATTATCCAAAAAGGACTTATCCTTTTTCTTATTGCTCTTAACCTCCATACGCACACCTTAGAACCTAATATTTTGGCTCAGATTTAACAATTATGAAATCAACATTTCTTATGATTAAGTATTTTTCACACAAGATTTTACATCATCCTTACTATTGAAAATGAAATCTACTAACAACTTAGAGCTATCATCCTAAGTCTCAAAGTGCACCCATTCCAAAAGATCAACTTGTGATACATCGAAGTCAATGTTTGTATAATGTTACGATAGAAAGTTAAAAATGGCCTCATTTCACTAAAAAACCTGTCAATTAGCGATGGAACTTTCCATCGCTAATTATTAAAATTTCATCGCTAAATTAAACTAGCGACGTCGCGACGAATAGTCGCTAAAAGCCCAGTCGCAAATGTACTAGCGACGGACTCCAAAATTAGTCGCTAAATTTTCCGTCGCTAATTTATTTCATAATTAGTCGCCGATATTATAATAATTTTTAGCGACTATATTTTTTTGTCGTAAATTTCGTCGCTAATTATTATTGTATCAATAACGCAATTGGTCACAAAAAACTCCCATCTCTAAATGTTAGCGACGAAATATTAGTCACTAATTATTTGAAAAATTCATATTTTTACATATTAGTGACAGATTGGTTGTCACAAATCCGTCACTAAATTATAGCATTATTAAAAATTTTTTTGCTCTATTTATTAATTTTCATCTTGTATACAATAATAACAGCACACGTACACATATATATATTTATTCCAAAGCATAATGTATTCCAAAACATACATATATATATATATATATACATATATATATATATATATATATATATAAGTAATTGAAATAAATGTTATCAATCTCTCTTAAGAGTACAAAAAATACTAATAATATCATCCTAAATAATACCAACAATGTCATCTAAATAAAATAATAAAACCTAATAAGAAAGTCATCTAAATAAAATAATGGCATGAAAGGCCTTTGGGATCTAAATCCGAAAGCATTAGGTCGCCTTCCTTGATATTGCTTCATTCCATTTATGTTGGTTCGCTAGGCAGAGACCTAATGAAAAACATGATCCATCACCAGTCATACAGGAAATTTCAGAGAGCATCTAGCGCCAACAAGAACAAATGAAAATACCTTTAACTAAAAGCCATGTAGTTCTGATTCATTTAACAAAAGAGCATTTTGAACAGTATCAATCTCTATGAATTCGACAAAAGCGAATTCTTTTGGTTGACCAAAATTCAGAATACAATCATATGCAAAAATGATACAATTCATACCAACTCAAAGCAATCCAGATCATAGTGAACAGGCAGCAAATAGAGCAAAAAAAGACTTGCTTGCATCAAGGTGCAAGTGCGAACATCAAGGTGTGCAACTAGCTAATGAATAACACATATTACACGTGTTTTAAATTAATAATGTATTAGTATATAACTTATATATGTCATGGAAATTGAGGTAGTGGAAACCAAATAGCCATAACTGACAAGTTATTCACTCAAAAATCCATAAGAATCTAACCCTGAATCCATAAGAATATCATTCCTCGTCTAATAGTAATAGTAAAACCAAATAGTTAGTTATTTTGTTTTCCTACTATGTAAAATATTTTCTTGTTCTGTAATTTTTCTGTTTTTGCTACTGAAGATAGATTGTTAGAATTAGATTACTAGAAACTAGGTAATTTAAGAATGATTAATAAGAAACTACTTTAGTTTCTGACCAGCTTAGCCGGAGATTTGAGAAATTACCTCAGTCCAAACATCTAAAACCAATACCAAAGTTGCCTACTAATAATTGAAGTTGAGTCAATTTCTGAAAAATTAAATTAAATCTTACTACTACTACTAATTACAAGAAAGAGAAGCTGCAGATACCGAAACATGAAGAAGGAAGAGTCTCCTAATGTTTATTCTTTGCCTTTGCAAGATTCGGATGCTAATGATTTATTTTCCTTGCATTTCTTTCTACAATTACATAATATCAACTACTACTAACTCATCTTTAACCCAAATACATGCATGTGCATAGACATATCTTTAACTCAAATACATGCATGTGCATAGGATATACTTATCAATAAAAGAAAATGAATGTCCTGATTAAAACCATGAGAAATAGCATAATCAGCTAGAAAAGCATAAAAGAAGTTAATGTACATACCCAGTCAACTATAAGAACCTTCTTAGCGCCAGAAACCTGAGAAGCTACTGCAGCAACTGCTGCATTATTGTGGAGATAGAATCACATGGATTGTCTTATACCAGCATGATGCCCAGGGGGACGTACCTGATTCAACAATAGTTATAATTCCCTTAAAAAATACAACATTTATGATAAAGTATTTGAGAATCATAAAACTAGTCCATGTTATAAAATTGCAACTAAAAGCAAGAGAAACATTAAAATCATACAATGGACTTACCAACCGATAGAAAATTCTGATTTGTTATGACACTGCATCCTTAGAGTAATCTATTATACAAAGTTATACAAGAGATAATAACATTGTATTAGTTTGGATGTATAAACATCTAGAAGACCATACATAAAGTGGACATGGATGCATGGATGTCATATTCCATAAGCCATAGGTCCTGCACAATGGAGCTTCTATTAAACATCCTTCACCTAGCGAACTATCTGTGCTACTGAACTATCACTAACAAAATGTTGGCTAGTTATTATACATTGCTAAAGTCACATATTACCTTGGATGTACAATTTCTATTTCTATTGTTTCTAAACGTCCATTTCGCAGACTGCAGGATCCTTTTTACATATTAGTTACATGCTCAAAATCAATTTATATATTATAGCATTAGTTTGATGCGATTTTTTTTGGCATGGATTATGAATGAACACAGTAAGAGTCTAAGATACAGTTACCACTTACTATAGCTGTCAAATTGCGAATCCAAGTCCTTATTTTATGAATCAAGAATTTATTCAAATTGTAAGATTCAGTAAAAATTCTTGAGACTAATTAAAACAAATATGTTTCAGTCTAGAATATGAAAAAATACTACACATTCTAACAAATGTGGTGTTTTGTTATTTGGCCAATCAGAAATATGTTTATAATATAGTAATATATCCATAATGTTATCATAAAATTTAAGGGAAAGCATCCTAAAGCATGGGTTCTAACTGTAAAATTCTAATAATAATGATGGTTACATAAAATAGCGAGTGAAGCATTTGATGGTACACTTGAAATGTTTGGTTTGCTCACTTAAGAAATGGAAAAGGAAAGCAGTTACTGTAATGTATTATAGTTTTCCCACTTCGTGTATAAAGAATCTAAAAGTTTAATATGAATTTCTTTAATAACTTGAATGCTGGTGGAAATAGGACCTTGTGAAGGCTACATATTGCAAGAAGGGCAATATCTTGATCTTTTTTATACCTAAATAATAAAGCACATAAATTAAAAGTTCAATAAATCCCAATAGATCCCCATTTGGATATGTATGTTTTAAGCAACTAAATTTCATAATAACGGAATAAAAAGCTACAGAGGGGGCAAAAACTACAGCATGTCAGTCAAATAAGAGGTTTTGAGGAGGTCATGCCAATTACACTCAACACTATTCTACCTAAGGCTATATACTCCCAACATCTAGTAGAGAAACATGACCAATAACAATTAGAAAAGTAAGAAAACAATCTGGAATTCCTCCAGTTTAATAAAGCAAAGTTCATTCAACAGAAATAAAAAAATAAAATAAAATAAAACAAAATAAAAAAATAAAACCTAGATGCAAAATTTCCTAACTCAAAGCCATATGCCTACTAACTACAAACAAGAATATGATTGGAAAAAGAGGGTAAAATAATTCTACAAGGAAAATAAGCCATGGAAGAAGAAAGTATAATCTGGATACCTTAAGATCCCGTGACGTTGCCCAAACTCGTAATAAAAGCTCAAAAGCAGAATTTAGAAATGAACTGCACTAATAAAGCATTTTCTCCAGATAAAAACTTTTGCGGCCATGTTTGGAAAAGTACCATTGAAAAAGATTTTGATCTTACATAACATCAGCATCAAGAAGGGCATGCAACGGGAAATCTATGGTATATTACCATGCAGCCTAACACCAGCATTTAAAAACTATAAAAGAATAGCATGAATTGTAAGATGTTCAGCATTTAAAGACAAATATCAGAAGTGTTAAAAACAAACTATAATGAAAAAAGCCTAAAAGAAGACTGCAAGATTCATAGTCTAGGCTAAGAACTTCTAAATGGAGTTTTTGGGGTGAATGTCTAGCAGCCTGGAACACTTTTATGTAAGTTGATGAAAATAACAAGTTCAGGCATATCAAAGTCTTTAAACTAAAACAAAGACAAATAACTGTACAATAGCACATCTAGAAAATTAAACATAGGCAACTAAGTAGCAAACCGAATCCAAGCGGAGCTTCAAACCAAACTGGAAGAAAATTTATCAAAAATGAAAGATTATCAATGCTTTTATAGAATATATGCATTCATTAAATATGATGCCAGGAACAAATTCAAAAGGTCTACAAGATACTAATTAAAGAGCATTTCATTTTAAAAGCAATAAGAGTCGACATCCAAACACAACAAAAGGATCTACACTATATTATGATTCATCTCGTACGGTAGTAGTGTCATCCATAATCCAAAGAAAACAAATTAATTTACTGTGAAATGATAACTTAAGTCTTGCAATTAGATGTGCCATCGCAGAACAGATATTTAAGATTCATACCTTATTGATAGCAAGCACATGGCCGTTGCACTTCTTGACCTTCTTCAGCTTCCTAAGGAAGTACCTGTTGAGTACAACAAAAATGGATAAGCCATGACAAGTAACAATTAATGACCAAATTCAAACCCTATAATGAAATAATTAAATTCTTACCAAAACTTGGATTTTTCTCGGACTTTATTAGTAGCCCAAAGCTTTATACGGTAAATCAGAATGAAAAAAGTAGCCCCAACAACAAATAGCAAGATAAAACTCCATATGACATTAACAGTCATTTGAAAGACCCTCCTATAAAGTTAATAATCAAAAATGTCAAACTCAAAAACTCTTCCTCAATTCCATGCAAAACGTATTTGCTCCGTGACAATCGCAGATAAATACTTTTTCATTTATAGCATCAAATCAATAACACATATCAATTAAAACCCCCAATATACCCAGTAGTCCAATGCATACACAAACATAAAATCAGCAAGCAAAAACAAAAAAGGAAAAAGACACGCAAAATAATTTCAAAGTTAAAATCAAGCACCAATCAAGCTAAGAACCCTTTATTTTCCCTTCGTACCTAAAGAGTGATATAAAATCCACCATACCATAAGGCTCTAACTAAAACTGATATAAGATCTACACTATATTATAATTCATCTCGTACAGTAGTTGAGATAAGATTTACTCACTGGAGGCTCGTCGGAGCTTCGACGGAGACTATATGAAGCTGTTGTCGTCAAGATCAAGGCCCTAGAGTCCTACGACGGCCGTTCACGCACCTGAACACCCCACCGCCTGTCAAAAATCGGGCTTGAATCACCGATTTTTCCTCCCTTCGATCTACGCTACTACTGGCGATTGAGAAGGAAAAGAGGCTACCGGAACAATTACCATACCCAGGAGAACTCGTTGGGGTCACGCATGTCGCTAGTGGTTATCGCAGCTCACCAGAGAAAAGAAGAGAGCTACGGCAAGGGGAGGAATATCGGGGTGAGAGGAGACGCCACATCCGGCAATTTGACGAGCGGGCTGAGGCGACGATGGAGCGAAGACGGTGGCAGAGAGAACCCGTGATGGCGTTGTCGCTCCGACGCTGTTGGGTGGCGAAAGGTCCGATCCCAAGTCCCTGCTCCGCTCTTTTCCCAATTCTTTTGTTTTTGTTCTATGTCATACTCTTATATCAATTTGTGGCCACACATATTGATACCCAAAATATCTAGGACCTACCTTTTTTTTCCTAAATAATTATCTCCTTTATTATTATTTTTATGAATAATTCAAAAACCAAATTAAATTAATTTTATACCAATGTCTACCTAACTTAAAACATTATTTACGAATTAAAATATTTTAAAAATATTTAATATCTAGTCAATATTATAGTTAATATTATTAAATATTTTAAAAGTGATCACATGCTCTAAGTCCATATGATTTTTTATCTTATTTAATTATTTTTTTGTAATTTTAATTCTCAATTTTTTAAAATAATTTTTAATTTTAATTAGTAACAATAAATATGTATTTGTATTTTTCATTTATATTATAATACTTGAAATAAAATTATAAATTTTTTAAAAATTTAATTGAAAATAAGCAAATAATATTATATAAAATATTTTTCAAAATTATTAAAAATAATTACTAAGCATAAATATGTATGTATATTTTTTTATTAAAATTATAATTTTTAGTGAAATCAATCATCAAAATTAGAAAATTTTGAAAAATTTAAGTGAAAACATACAATTAATTAGCAACTAATAACAAAAAAAAGAATGATAAAAAAACACTAAATATCCATTAAATCTCTAAAATATCTAAGCAAGAATCATGAATGCTAAATTATAGTTGAAGTATATATAGCTGAAGTATATACCATAATTATAGGTCTAAACACGGTTTCAACTTCTTGATAAACCATATAATAATATATCACAATTATAGTTGAAGTATATATGGAGAAAATTTTTAGCATAATAATAATAATAAATTGAGAAATTTTTAACAACAAGGAGTTTCGAACGTACTCACAAAAAATTAGGCCGATCTAACGACAAATGATTTTTCGATCGTCTTCACATACAAAATTGGTCATTATGTAAAAAATCCAGAAAATAGCCTATTTTTTGCAACAAAAACTGAAATTACAGATCTTAAAAACTAATCTTCACCATCCACAATTAACAACAAGGAGTTTCGAATGTACTCACCAAATATCAGGCCAATCTAACGGTAAATAATTTTTCGATCGTCTTCGTATACAAAACTGGTTGTTACGTAAAAAATCCAGAAAATAGCCTCTTTTTTGCAACAAACACTGAACTTACAGTCCTTAAAAACTAATCTTCACCATTCAAAATTAACAACAAGGAGTTTTGAACGTACTTATCAAAAATCAGGCCAATCTAACGGCAAATGATTTTTCGATCGTCTTCGTATACAAAACTAGTCATTAAGTAAAAAATCCAGAAATAACATCTTTTTTGCAACAAAAATAGAACTCACAGACCTTAAAAACTAATCTTCACCATTCAAAATTAACAACAAGGAGTTTCAAACGTACTCAACAAAAATTAGGCCGATCTAACGGCAAATGATTTTTCGATCGTCTTTACATACAAAATTGGTCATTATGTAAAAAATCCAGAAAATAGCCTCTTTTTTGCAACAAAAACTGAACTTACAGATCTTAAAACTAATCTTCGCCGTTCAAAATTAACAACAAGGAGTTTCAAACGTACTCACCAAAAATCAGGCCGATCTAACGGCAAATACTTAACCGTTGAATCTTAACTTACACTATTCCGTATAAAAGTTGTTCAGTGCATGTGTGTGTGTGTGTGTGTGTATATATATATATATATGTATTAGAAAATTTATTCATTTAGAAAAATAATAGAAATTAAATTGAAGAAATTAAATTAGAAAATTTATTCATTTTGACTTGTATGAGTTTAAGTCTTGGATTGAACTCTATTGTCTTATTCAACTAAATAATAAATTAAGCTTAAAATCATATACGCATCAAAATTTTAACAAAATAAAAACAAATTATAAATTTTTCATAATCATTTTAAATGAAATAATAAACTTTATATTATTATTATATAAATATTTATATTTATTATTTTTCATAATATGACTATATAATACTTATAACAATTACTTTATTATTATTATTAAAATGTATTTTTTTTAAATAAATAAGTTTATATTTGGGGATAATTGATAAAAAAATCAATAGAATTCCTAATAATTTAATATTTGATTTAAATTTTATAAAATAAAAATTAATTACAAATTTTTTTTTTATTATTTTAAATGAGATAATAAATTTTATATTACAATTTTATAAATATTGACTTTTATTAATTTTCATAATGTGATAATATAATAATTATAACAAGTAGTTTATTATTATCAAAAATATAAATTTACTAAATAAATAATTTAAATTTTGAAATAATTGATAAAAAAATTATTACCAAATTATAATATAATTTTCAAATTTTTGTTTCAAAATAAAATATCAATTTCATATGATCTATATCAAAAATACATGAAATAGTAAAAACTATTTTTTATTTTATTTGCGACGGATTAGCGACCACATAGTTTCGTCGCTAATATTTCCAACTGAGATCTAATACAATTAGCGACAAAACTTTTCGTCACTAAATAGTCGCAAAAAGTGGCGCGGTTTTTTCCCTCTAAAATTAGCGACTAAAATATTCGTCGCTAAATTTTCTAGTACTAATTTTCAAAATAAAAAATTAAAAAAATTAGCGACGGTAATTTCGTAGCTAATTCCGTCGCAAAACACGGCGCGTAATTTTTCCGCCAATAATTAGCGACTGTTTTTTAATTCCGTCGCTATTTCGTCGTAAAAATGAAAAATAACCTTCCCACAACGGAATTGTAAAACAGTCGCAAATCCGTCGCTAAATTTGCGACAAAAATATTGCCGTCGCTAATTAACAGTTTTTTTGTAGTGTTTGTCTTACACTGACATGCACTAATGCTAATGGACTGACATACTATGTATTAGAAAACTCATCACCATCACCAAATTTAGAGTTATCATTTTCTGCATTCATATTTGCAGTCTCAGCCTCAACATCATCATCAGGTAAGAGATAATAATTGTTCTTTGCCACATCTTCAAAATCATCCATATCTCCTAAATTAATTGATGGTCCATTTTCAACATCTCCACCAATTGGCTTATAAAAAGATTCCTTATTTGTATGGAATGTTGCCAAATATGGAATCACTAAGTAAATCACTATCCCATTGATTAACAAATTGCCTTGCCTGACTAGGACTTAAATATGGCCTTTGGGCAATTGATTGTTGTTGACAGTTGTGTAATATACTGTGACTTACCTTAGCATCGAATAGATCAACAAAATTCCCTTTATTTGCATGACAACCTGATATATTGGCAATCATGGATTTACTATAACACCCTCATACCCCTTAGAAGTATTCTGGGATGCTACACCTGCTATAAAACATATCGATACAGCTAATACATGCATCACTACAATATTCGTTCAAACTTAATACCAAACATAAATCGTTAAATTCAAATCTTTATAATAATTATAGAGTTTTAATTGCATATACACATATCCTTAGTTAGATATAAAATAAGAAATGTACTACTTTCTATGGTCTATATTACATCTTCGAGAGATCCTTTTACGATTGCCAAAGACCTAGCCTCTAGAACGTCTTTAACTTAAGACTTACTCAAGCAATACATATGACTAAATTATTTATGGTAATAATAATTATACATTACATTTAACTAAGGACACGTTTACTTCATTACTAGAATAATTCTTATGTACACAAACAGATCGATTTTTTATTTTGCTTCCATTACCTTCACTAGTCGTTAACTCTAGTCTACTCATAACACAATTGCTTAGACTACTCTATTGTTATTTCCTTAGCGTTGTCAATCACACTCAAAATACTTTTACAAGTCACTTCCTTATCTTGTCACTAACATTAAATTATTTGACACTACATCTAGCATTTGGTTTGAACTTGGAATTAGTATTCCAAGCTTCCTACATATCCCAAAAATCAAGAATCAAAACTTCGTAGTTTTAAACATATACTTATGTTCTGTATTTAATTAACATGTATCATGTCAACTATACACTAACAACTCATCCATCACTCAAGCATATGACATTATCATCATTACACACTCAATTTTACATATACATTAACTACGTTACGTATAAGCAAACTATATAATATCCTTGAATAAGTCAATAATCTTTTAAATTAGGCCCGTTTCTAACACTACTTCAATTTCATTATAATCACTTTTGCAGCTTAAACTCGGTATATGCATGGAGATTTGGAAACACTAGATACCGTATAGGTATTGAATTATTAAACATTGTTAAGGTGCTAATCACTAGATACTAGAAGGCATCATATCACTATCCCATATATGTTTACATCTATATCTAATTCGGCCCTAAATGAAGGTGTTTTTATGCATTATTTCATTACACTAATCACTCGTGTATGCACTGTACACTTTATTCATACATTTGAATATGTCAATTACAGTTCATTATAGCTACTTACCAACAAACACACTTATGCTCACTAATTAACAAAATATACATTTCACTCATCTTATAATAATCATCATTCTAACATGTGTCATGTGTAACATGTAATGATATTAATATATATCACTATTCATATAATACTTATGCTCAATAACACTTAAACATTCAAGATATAATTCCATATTATAAGCATTAAGGTAAGATATACTAAAACTTTTGTAATATTCATTATTCATCTTATATACCTTTATTACAATTTGTACTTTAATGTTAGATCACTCATTTCACGTTTATTACCATCTATATTAAGCCTAATTATGTGTTTGTAAGGTTCCATAATCATCCAAGAAAGTTCGAATGCAATTTGGTGACATTTTGGGGCCTAAAAGTAAAGATTAGGCTAAAATAGGGGAGGGACACGGTGGAAACAAATTAGTTTCAACTATTTCTAATGCTTCTGGTTAAACCAAAATGGTTCACATGGTAAAGACTAAATATTCTCTGCTATGTGTACCCATTATGCCTAGAATTTTTGAAGTAAATTTCTAAGTTCAACTTGTTCATCTATTTTAAGCTAGCAAACATTTTTTTAGGAGAAATTTTATTCTAGGCATTTGTTCCTATATGTTTCTAGTTTCCAAATCATTAATAATCACTCCATTTGAGCTTGTAAATCTTAAGATATTCATAAAAGAGTGAATAATGCTCCTAATGATAGGACAACCATCATGACTCAACTTTAAGCTATATAATGAAGGCTTTAGAGGTAGAATTAGGTTTCTATTCTTCTGCAAAGTTATAGATTTATTTCTTATTTTCATCTACAACTAGAATCACTTTATTTAGACATCTATGAAATAAGTTATGGCCTTTACACTAAAACAGGTTCAAGTGAACCTATAGTAGAATTCTACCAACTCAATAATCAAAGCTAAATCACGCTTCGCTCTTGCAATTAACCCTCAATTCCGACTTCCATCAACATCATCATGCCATAATTCATTTATATACATACTCAAATCATATTTAACCTATTCAAAAAGGGGTAAGGGTTCTCATACCTCATTTGAAGTTTCTCTCTTTCTTTTCTTACTTTTCATATCTTCTTCACCTTAATCTTACATAATTTTCCAATTATTCTTACAAAACATCATTCAATTACTAATTAATCAATCTAAAATAGGTATTAAAGAAGATAAAGGAGATGAGTTTACTCTTACACACCTCAAGCTACTATAAGGTTTCTCTCTCTAAAATCTATAATTCATTCCCCAAACAAACATAGAATTTTTAAAAGCTTTCCAAGAAGAAGGAGAAGGAGGAAATATAAAGTAATAGCCAAAACTCTTCATGTTTTGCCAAAGTAGTCGACCCAACCACTCCAAAGGCAGAAAAATCAACCTTAGTTAAACATTTAGCCTATTCTGGAAGGCTAGATGGCCAAATCTCGTTGGTCAAAGTTTTGAGGTCCTTGGTAAATCTCTTTTCAATACATCTCTAACTTTTATTCCCTATTTCCCTTAATTTACCATTTATTCTTTCAATTTAGTCCTTTCTCTAATGCATAAATCACTAATTACTCAATTGCTTACATGCCCCTACAATAGCTTAAATACCAAATATGTCCCAAAACATACAATTAAGTTTCATTCACTTTAAAATCCATATAATCACTTACTTTAATTCTTCTAGGTACATTTTGAGGCCTTAAATTTGCTAAAAAAATCACCAACCTTTCAACTGATTGACCACGTAGGCTAACTCATAAAAGCATCAGGCAACTGGCTAACTGATTGCTTAGGCTAACTTATATAGGCACTAGTCATCTGGCTAACTGATCAATATAGAAAATTGTGTCCTCTTTCAAACATATCATTATACCATTAATTAACAGACTGCCTAGGCTAACTGGGATCAGTATCTCCTCGGTGGTTAACTGATCATCATTGTCGAGTTTGATCCACATTTTGTACTACATCTATAACCAACTGATAAAATTTTGATTCAGAGTACATTTCAATATCTTGTCGACCGAAGGACTGTCTGGACTGACTAGGACCAAAATTATTTACATAAAATTATTGAGTTTCCTCAATGTTTTCCATGTGCAATGCACCATTTTTATCTTGATCACCAGTTGCATATAAGTAGATTAGCTCTTGTACCCCCTTCAATCACTATAATAATTAATTCTACCAAGTTATACGTAACACCTTATATCCAAACTTTGGTTCAAGTATCGGATCACGACAACTTTGATTTGAGTACCGAATCATCACCTCTGCAGGTGGTACAATAAAATACTCTTAATTAATTAATTTATTTTTATTTTTTAGGCGACAATATAATTTAAATTCATAAACTCCAACGAAATTTTACTATTCATTTGATTCATTACTATTTGAATGGTAAAATTTTCGACAGCATAATGACTACATTTTTACCCAACCTCTCGCAAAGTAAACAACTTTACACTCCCAATTATGTCCTCCAACTCTCCAAAACTCCATTCATGCCATATAAGCGCTTCTAATTTTATTAACAATTCCACATTCATATCTCGTATATACTGTTAACATTCAATTCACAATATTTACAAACATCATCACAAGTCATAATTCTTTAATATATGCCACTTTATATAGTTTTACATATAGATGCCACAAAGATATCTAATACATCCTTACAAATATACAACATAATTACACATCTCCATACAACTTTAATTACTACAAAACTTTGGTCTTCTATTTCTTCTAGCTCCCTTTTCTAAACTTTACATTTGTCACCTGTGCGCAACAAACACTACGCACTAAGCTAAAACCCTGGTGGTGGATATCCGACTAAAATATTTTATCAATACCCAAACACAAATCACACAATTCTTTATATGACTTTAAAATTATTTAATTCATTACACTATTTCAATTTTCTTCTTAATCCTTTTCTTTTACTTAAATTATATTTTCACCTTATTATTTTTATCCAAATTGCCAGTTTTCCCTAATATTCTTAATTAATTTTATTTTATTACAATTGAGCACCAGAATCGAGTTTTATTACAATTTAGTCTTTAATTTCATATTTATTAATAAAATATCATTTTTAGTCCCTATTTTACCATCTTTATCGTAAAATTTCACTTTAATCCCTATTTTCTATTCTTTAACAATTTTACCCTTCAAGTTTATTTTAATCCATCTATAGCATGTTAGATTCCTTTTTTTTACCCCTTGTTGTACTATTTTTACATGAAATTACCATTTTACTCCTATTTCATTATGCATTTTGCTCCTTTTTTCACAATAATATACCAATTAAATTCTTATTTTGCCTTTAGTAGTTTCCAGAGGAAACCCTCGAACTAGATATGTAGGACGCCAACCCTATAAGTCTAAATCTACATTCTTTTCTAATTCTTGCTCATTTTTTCTTACTTTTTTCTCTATTTTACGGTGTGGAATAGCATTTGGTCCATTTTGTGAGTCACCATGACCCATTACTATGGTAAGTATCCCTATGGCTAGCCAATTACATCCTATACTTTTGGTTTCGCTACTAAATACTAAGGGCAAAACTTATTAGTACCAAGATCAATAATTTAAATCACAGTCATCATAATATATTATTAATCTTTCCATCACATCATTATTTCATTCATTATGCTATTTTTACATCATTTATGCATCACTTCCATTTTCCATCACATGTTTCATTATATACACAATGTATATACTTTGTATACATATTATATACACTTATCCCATGCATATCATCATTCGACCACATGAAGGGTGCTACCCAATCTCATTTAAATTCATTATTTATTATTATTACTTAGTTATTTGCCACGATTTATCAATTTATACCCTACTATCCTTAAGAATACCATTCGGCCTCAAGGACCTAATATCCTTCCATCATGATTTTGTTAGCCAAACTTTTTCCTAGTAAGTTTAACATGTATAATTAACATTATTTTACCATTAATTCTATTTAATTTCATTTAAAATTTAAAATACCATAAAGACATGATAGTGCTCATGGTCAGGGCTTCTTAATTTTAACCATACCATATTACCTAATTACTACCCGATCGCATTTATTTAGCATCAGTTTAACTTATGTCACATGTTTCATACAAAAACCATAATGTACATAATCTAATTCATATGGAATACCCTAGTTTAGATATCCACTTACCTCTTTTCCTTGTTCTTCACTTCAAATGACTTTTTCTTTGCACTTGTCTTTTTTTCTCTTGCCTTCATCTTCTATATCTAATGTGGGCCGAATCCCACAAGCAACCAATTGTAAGTTTTTCTTCAACATAACAATATAAAATTAATTAAAATCACATATTCTATTAATTTCCTACAATTTCCCATTAAGAAAACTAAATTCTACTTACTTGGAAAAAAATTATCTTCCTTAAATCCCTTCACTTTTCTCACTTTTCCTTGCTCTAATACTTGATTTAAATGGATAAAGAGCAATTAGACTTAATTTACTAGAGGAAATTTAAGGAAAAATAAAGTGAAAAATGAAGCAAAAATGGTAGAGGGAGGATGAGTACTTTGGTAAAAGAGAGGGGAAAAGAAAGTGAGAGGAGGTGGAGGAGATGGCTGGAAATTTCCAGCAATTTCTACCTCCTAAAGTGTATTAAAACCCACCAAATGGATGGCTATAATTGTCTTGACCACTATTTAATCCAATGGCTCTAATTGAGCCACTTGTCACCTCCGCATTAATTCTAACGATTTCTTTATCAAATATTCATCCAAATTAATCCAAAAATATTTAAAAAATATTTATTAATGTACCTCTAAATTTTTTGGTCAATTAAAGATAGTTTCGGTAAATTTTTTGATCTAATGAGGTAATTACTGGTCTAATAACTCATTTTTCAATCTTATAACAATATTAATCTAACACCTCCAAAAATTCATTTAAGTCATTTGTAATGAGTTCCTATGGTTGAAATAATTTTCTAAAGCCCACAAATATTTTATGGCCGATCAAAGTTTAGTCAATCTTGACAATAACTTGCATTTTTTTCTTTTTGACCTTTGAGGTCTTATTTGATCTCGATTTGATCTCAAATTATATTTTTGGATTCCTCATAAATTATACTTTCTAATATTTAAGAAAAAATTTTATAGATCCTGGGTGATACTATTCACCGTAATGGCACTATACACGATTTGAAAAGTACTATTCACATCATTGAGATTTTTAGGGCATCATAGTATAATCATAACATCTCCTTAAATTGTCACATATCATCTCTATGTCATCGTCATCTACCAAATATATCGACATCTAACATAATGATCATAGATTGTATATTGCACTCTTTCATATGATTTCAGAAACCACATCATTAATACGAAAACCTAATTTAACATGAATTTTAAGGATCAATTTAGGAAGAATTGCTTTATTTTTAATTTTCAATTTCTTTGTAATGATAATTGGACTAAATATGTCATATTGGATGTATGTTACTTCATTACTTATTTGCCATTCCATATGCAAATAAAAGTCAGTATATGATGACATCTTCTAATTTTTATATTTTTTGTTATAATTTTTTCACAATTATATGTTTTATCCATGAAATAAATTAACCAAAACTGATATCTAAATAATAATTTATCTCATTAGTATTACAAAACAATAGCAAAAATTATAAATAGTGAAGCAATTAATAAAAAATAAATATAAAGCTTTAACTACATTTAAATATTATTAATATCCCATCCATCCATTTTATTAAATTGTCACTTATTATACAAATCACCAATATTTAGGTAATAATTTTGTTAATTATATAAAAAATTATATTAAATACATTACTACTACTACTACTACTACTACTACTACTACTACTACTACTTAAGTTACATAATATTATTACACGTTATTATCACGCATGTTTAAATTACATAACATTATTATACAATATTTCGATACATAATATATTTAAATTTTCATTGATATAAGCTCATAATTTTTTTGTTATATTCTAACAAATATAATGTTTGGACAATTTATTATAATTGTATCACTTATAATAATTTTTTTTGTTCAACTGGGATTTTATCTTTAATTTTTTAAAAATTTTCTTCACTAATTTTTATTACATCTTTCACAAATATTAGAACTAATTGCTCATATTTTGTTACATGCTCACTATTTCAAATTGTCATTGTAGACTTCAAAAATAATATTGGTAGTGTTATACAAATAGCTTTCACCATCTTTGTTTCTATCATTGCACTACAAAAAAATTAATTTTACCGACGAAATAGGGCATTTTACCGATAGAAAAGGGTTGATCGATAGTTTTTTTAAGGATTACCCATGGAATTCTTTCATCGGTAAAATGCTTGTGGGTAGCAAATTATCGGCAAAAAAATTCATCAACAAGAGTTATCAACAAATTTTATCGACAAAAATATAAAAAAATTCCTTTAGCTATTTCATCGATTTGACTTTTTACCGATGGATATTTCATCATTAATCTGTCGGTAAATTTAATTAATACAAAATATTAATTTATTTTAGAAAAAATAGCAACGGATACATCTGTCGATATTTTATCGGTAAAACTAATTTATTATTTATTTTGTCAATTTTTTTGCAAAAATTATATATTCCCCTTTATAAAACACAATGAATTCAATACAACTAGTCTAAAATTTAAATTGAAGGTATATATTAATTAATAATTTTATTATATAACAAAATCAATATATACATTAAAATGAAAAACAACCACAAAAACCAAAAAGGAAAAAAAGTTATCTGTTATATATTATAACAATTCAATTACTTAACTAGTGCAAGGGCTCAAATGATCAATCCTTTAAAAATGACTTGATAATGTAAAATTTTATCATCACTTAACATCTCTAGCCCTATCACACGAAATCAAACTCAGCTCTAGATCTAACCCCTCATGTTACTATAGTCACAAGGGAAAAATGTAATGGCCTGAATGTCAGACAGCCATGAATGGTATTTTTCGATAGTAAATAGTACTTTCGGGCTAAAAAGTACATCCAGAGGTAAAAAATATTTTATTTGACCATCGGATGATATTGATCATGGCTAGTCTGAAGTTAAAATTTAAAGTGAAATCATTTTAATATTTTTGAGAAAATATTTGATTATGTAATATGTGAAAATAGTGAATTATTGAGAAATAATTCATAAAATAAGTGAAGAATGGTGAATTATTGAGAAATAATTCATAAAATAAGTGAAGAATGGTGAATTATTGAAAAATAACTCACAAACGGTGTAAAAGTATTGAAAATTCTGAATGCTTATAATTTTGGACTGAAAAAGTAAATGAAACTAAGAAAAATCTAAAAGGTGAAAGGAAATGTAAAGGAATATTACCCTTAGTAATAGTCAGGCGATCAAAATCTAACTCGGGATATAATTGGCTAGCCATAGAGACACCTATACTGCGATGCAAGTCATGGCAACTTGCTTTGCTATAGTAGGATCACTGATCTCCCATAGTATCTATTTTGTACTCTATTCTATGGAAAATACTCCTTTAGGGTAATTTCTCAATCGGTATTGTGGCTCTGTGGAATCCATATCCCGTATATCCAATCTAAAAATTTTTATCAGGATTGTACTAGGGGAATAATGACAAAAATAAGCTAAAAGTGTAAAAAGGAAAGTTAAAATAAATGAAAGTTAAGATGAAAAAGGACCTAATTGAAAAATAAATAAAAAATTTAGGGGTAAAATAGTAATTTTCCTAAATATTGTGTTTAACGAGTAAAAATGATAAAGAAATGAATAAAAAGGGTAAAATGGTAATTTAGTGAATAAACAGTTCAAAAATGAACTTTTAAGAAGTAAAAGGACTAAAACGTAATTTTGCATAAAAAGTTAAAACAATGACCAATTAGTAACTTTGTATGCCAAAAAGTGGATGAAAAGTGAAAATAAGTAAACTAATGGCAATTTTGTAATTAAAAGGTAAAAAGGGCAATTTCATAATAAAATAAAAAATAAAGGACTAAATTGAAAAATTTACCAAAGTATTGGATTTAAATTGAAGTGATTGTTCAGAATATTAGTAATTGTGTTTTTTTATTGAAATTTAATGAATTTTTGGATAATTAATGAAGTTATGCATGTATGGAAAATATTATGATTTTTAGTCACCACTGAGCATATTTAATGCTCAATACGTAGTGTTTACTGCGTTTAGGTACTGAAGAGAGTTTATGTTCAGCAGTCAAGATATCAAATCTTGGTCCCTAAATATACTTGGTAACATTCACCAGCAACTCAGTAATCTAAATACAAAAGCAAACCATTAGTAAATCTTAAGCAAAACCCCAACAAGACACTCACCATAGCTTTGAACTGATAATTCAGAGTAATGCTTTGAACTTGAAATAAAAAATTTCTTGCAAAAATAAAAACTGTAGAAGTAAAATCCATAACTCTTACCAATCTATGATTGACATTGATTAAAAGGTACTAGCAGGATCTTCAATAGCAATAAGCATATGCATGAAAACAAAAGCCTTTATAGAAGAAAATTTCTTCTGTAAATTAGATGAATGAACCAATAATATAGTGTCACGAAACTAATATTTTTCTTCATAAAACATAAACCTAAGCCTCTAGTTTAGACCAAGAAAAAAGTGATAATATCAATCTCTTTATAAATGATTAACGCAAAGCAAGCAACTTTAACTAGCTACTACTCATCTCATGCCAACACATGTAACTCAAAACGGTAAAAAAATGAGAAACTAACTTGAAAAATCTCAGCCTTAAATGGGAATTTAAGTAGCTCCTTCCTTACAAAATGATTTATTTTGCTTTGCAAAATCAAGATCAGCCCTTGTAAGCTTTCTTTCTCTCGAATCTGATTGGAAAGATAAGCAATGTCTCCCTTTCTGATTTCCTTTGTTCCCATATAGATAACCAACAGCTGCCACATATATTATTACTTATTATCCTCTTGGTTTTCTCAGACCAAAATAAATAAATTTAAAAAATTATCGTTAAGTTGGGATTGGAGCAAAGAGATGCGGAGATTTAGAGGAGTTCACTACAAGAAAATGTAAAAATAGCAACGAAATTGATTTCGTTGCTAAATTAGCAACAAAAAATAATTTTCGTTACTAAAATTGGTTAAACTTTGCAAATTTAACAAAGGAAAAATATTTGGTTGTTTTTCGTCACTAAAAGTGGAGGAAATTTTTAGTGCCAACATTTAGCAACGAAAATTAGCAACGGAATCCAATACCGTTGCTAAAATAGGCGCCAACAGAGGGTGGAAAAATTTTGGAATGAAAAATAGCAATGGAATATGACTTCCGTTCCTAAATTAGCAACAAAATATAATTTTCGTTGCTAATTTAGCAACGGAATATGATTTCGGTTGCAATTTTAGCAATGGAAATTAATTTCCATTGGTATTTATGGTCCCAATGAGGTGAAAAAAATTTGTGTCCAAAAATAGCAACGGAATTGCTTTTCCATTGCTAAAATTGCAACAGAAAATCTATTTGGTTGCAATTTTAGCAACGGAATTAATATTTCGTTGGTATTTTTGGTTCCAAATGAGAAAATATTTATGTCTAAAAATAGCAATGGAATAGGATTTTCGTTGCTAAAATTGCAACCGAAAACAATTCGATTGCAATTTAACAACGAAATTTGCATTCCGTTGGTATTTTTAGTTAAAAATGAGAATAAATTTGTGTTTAAACATAGCAACGAAAATGGATTTTCGTTGCTAAAATTGCAACCGAAAATAATTCGATTGTAAATTTAACAACGGAATTTGTATTTCGCCTCTCTCCCCCCTCACGCCATAAGCTGCCTCCCTCTCTTTGAATTCGTCCATCAATTCCTTTCCTTCCCAATTCTCTACTCAAAGAAAGGTAGATTCAATGTATCATTTTTTCTTTCTTTCCTTACAGCAAAAGTCCCCTTTGTTCACTACCTTCCTATTATAATCTTATTCCTCTCCAAATATTTCTTTATTTTTTTAATTTTAGGGTTTTGATTGTTCGTTTTCTCCATGAAACCAGAGAATTAAGTCAATTTTGAGTAGAATCTAGTACAATATTGAGAAAAGGCAGAGCTGAGCATCATCCGTGATTATTCTTCATGGATTTATTGATTCTCATGTCCAATTTCTCTCTAGTGGATTGCAGGTGTATAGCAATATTTCTCTTTTGTTTTATTTCCCTCTTTTTTTGGCAGTGTTATAGATATCAATTTTAACTATTTGGCAAAGTGGGTTTTGATTTTGTGATGTAGGGATTATACATTTGCTTGTGCGAGCAACCTTGAACATTGTGCCAAATACTTAAACCAGACGCTCGTTACCTTCGGTTTTCCTACCTCCCTCGACCTTTTTTCTAACGGTAATACTGTTTGTCTCACCTTTTCCAATTCGTTTCCCAATCTTTAGAGCTTTGAAATTGTTTGATTCGATTTGATATGAGCCTAAATAGCTCATATTTAATCCATATTTTGTTATCAAAATAATGTTTTGTTATATTAAATTGTGTTAGAATTAGGTATGTTTAATGTTTTTATCAAGTTTTTTGTATGTAGGAGAAAAAGGGAGAAAAATGGGAAGTGTGTCCTGTCGCAAGCGCGACAAGGGAAGCGTGTCCCGTTGCGAGCGCGACAGGTGTCGCGATCGTGACAGGAGGTGGTTAAAGGCAGTTTATGCTGAAAAGTCACTTAAAAGGACACCAAGTTTCATCAAGGGTTGCAACCATATGGAGGGGCACTTGAAGGGACTTGATGCTTGGAAAATTATATATACCCTAGAAGTTATAATCATTAGGAGATCTATCAATTTGTTTTCTTATTCAAATGTGTAATTAGAGAACAATAGTTGTAGGTTTTAGTTTTAGTTTTACGGCTTGAAGAGGAGGCAAATACAAGGAAGAAGACTACACTTGGTGAAAGGAAGAAGGGTTGAGAGATCCCCTTCTTTTACTTCTATTCTTTACTTCTTCTTTGTTATTATTATGAATACTTTTTAGGAACTTGAATGTTGTTCTTCATATTTAATAATTTCTCTTTCATTTATCTTTATATGTAGTATTTGCTATTAAAACTTTATTAGTATCATTATAAGTTAAGGAAGACGACCTTAGATGTGCAATTCCTTCTCTGAAAATCAATAAAATGGTCATAAATAAGGGATTTAGCGAGAGCAACGTCTTATTGAAAGTTAATAGGAAATTCATTATCAAAGCATAGTTTGAGAGATCGCATGTGGAGATAGTTGTTATAGGTTGGTTTTTATTCTTTGAATGTGTGTTTATGTAATTCTTGTCTAAATGCGAGAGCTGCGATTAAGAACCATACTTGCATGTTTAAGGCATAATCTAGTCTAGATGCGAGAGCTGCGACATAGAACATTATTCTAACTTGGCTTGCATGATAAAGATTGAATTATAAATAAGAGAAAAAGATCAAATTCCATAATTATATATATGTTATATTCATCATATTAATAAGTCTTCTCGAATTATCATTAAAATAGAATATTATTTTTAATGTAGTGTTAATAATAGTTTTAATTTGTAAATTAATTAGCATTGTAAACAAGATTAAAATCAAGTAGTAATAGTGTACAATGTTAATCAACATTCCTCGTGGGATCAATATCTGAAGTACTATAATAGGTACACCGTATACTTGCGGTATTTAAGCTTTTAGAAAAAGCATATCAAGTTTTTGACGCCGTTGCCGGGGAATGCTTGATTAAATTTATTGTCATTATGAATCTTGATTTATGATTTTGGATTACAATATTTTATTATATTACTTAGTTTTTCATTATAAATTTAAAAAAAAAAAACTAAATTAAAAATCTAATGATTTTTCTTCATTGTCGCGGGTGCGAGATCCGTCGCGAGCGCGACATTATAGGGAGGATGCTTTTGCAGTGAAATGTGGAATTCTCTCCTTCCCCACCAAGTTCTCTTAGTGGAACCTTTTGAGTTTGTTTTCTTCCTCTCTTTTACATTTTTTGTGATGTTGTTTGTTTTGTGTTGTGTTTGTTTTACCATTCTCACATAATGAGGACATTGTGTCCTTTAAGTGTGGGGGGGTGGCATGTTATATTGGTTTCATGTTTTTGTTTATTATTAGTTCATTTATTTATTTTTAATATATATATATATATATATATATATATATATATATATAGTGTTTGAATTTAATTTTGGAGCTTGTGTATTTGAAAACTATTTGGATTTAATTGCATGCTTTAACTTGAATTTCTATCATTTTTAGTCTAGTTAGGAAAATTTTTAGGCTAATCATTTTCATTTTACTTTGACAACTTAATGTACATAATGAAGTTATGACTTGGCAAAGCACTTTAGTGTAGTTTATTTTTAAGTTGAGTATCTTTTCAAATGTATAAATGGATTATTTTTTACCAATTTATTGCTTAAGGTAATTTGACCTATATCTTAAGTGAGCTTTTGAGCCTTATACATTGATATTTTTCTTGTATGAGAGCCTTAATATGCCATTTCCTCTAGAATTTGTTTTTGGTAAATTTTGAGATTACATTTAGTATGAGATGTGCATGAAAAATGATAAGGGCATTTAGATTACACCATTTTGGCTTGCTTTAAAAACTTACCTTTTTAACTTTAGGTAGCCAATTTTGAGCCCTAAACCTATTTTTGTTGAGCAACATATAATTAGCCAATATCCTTTACTAAACAAAAAAAAACCTATTTCTTTGTTTTACCCTTTTTGCGAAGAGAAATAAATTGTTATATCTTTAGGAGATATATATTGTTAATGTAAGCATGATGGTATTTAAAAATGAGAGTTAAATTCCATTCTTCTTTAGAATCAATATTAGAACAAGGCTAGTTTCTAAAGAAGAGAAAAAAAAAGAAAGAAAGAAAGAAAGAAAGAAAGAAAGAATAAGAGAAACTAGTAGTAGTGTGCCATTGAGAAGGGAATATGAGAAGTAAATTACATCATGCGATGCTTAGGTTCTTAAACAAATCTCTTTTGATATGGTAATATTGTTTCTATTCACAATTTAAGCTACTTAAACCAAAAAAATTATCCCACCTTAACCTAAGCCAAGCTACAACCCTTGTAAAACCCTTTTGATTTCATGTATTATTTTATACTAGTAGTGGAGATGTTTACTAATTACAAGCTTATGGTAGGCAATGGCATATTTAAGGGATGAGAGAAACAATTACCCATAAACACATCGAGTGATTAAGTGTTTTAAGAATATAGTGTTTGAATGAGAACTACTTTAGGCAATATTTTGGTGTGGAATAATGTTTAGATGTGTTAAGATATTCAAATTCTTAAGTTCATACATTCTTATGCTTTGCTACTTTATAATTTTCCAAATGTGCATGGTTATTTAAGTTTAGTGGTGAATGGTTTTGTTTGAGACCTTGCTAACTTGGGCTAAATTTGTATAGAGATGAGGGTTTCTGTATGTGGTTTTCACATATTTGCCAAATATAAATGTGAGCTCCAAAATTGTATGTTTGAGTTGTTTTCTTATATTGTTAGGTTTTGCTTGGGGACAAGCAAAAGTTTAAGTGTGGGGGTGTGATATGAGCCTAAATAGCTCATATTTAATCCATATTTTGTTACCAAAATAATGTTTAGTTGTATTAAATTATGCTAGAATTAGGTGTGTTTAATGTATTTTGTTAAGTTTTGTTTATGTAGGAGAAAAAGGGAGAAAAATGTGAAGAAGGAGTAAAATTAAGTTAAACCAAACGAAAGTCAATTTTTAGAGCTTCGTGCCCTGTCGCGAGCGCGACAGGTGTCGCGGGCACGATAGAGAGAAACGTTTGGGTAGTTAATTTTTTAAAAGGCACTTCAAAGGGACACCACTCTTCACCAAATGATGTATACTTCTAGAGGGATACTTGAAGAGTTATGTTGCTATGGAAAGGTGCTTGAAGGGTCACAATGCTTGGCAAGGAAGTTATAAATATAAATGGTGGTTATGCAATTCAAACTTCAAATCAAATTTTAAAGAGGCATGATTTTTCACCAAGGGTTGCATACCTATGGAGAGGCACTTAAAGGTACTTAATGCTTGGACAATTATATATACCCTAGAAGTTATAATCATTAGGAGATCTATCAATTTGTTTTCTTATTCAAATGTGTAATTAGATAACAATAGTTGTAAGTTTTAGTTTTAGTTTTATGGCTTGAAGAGGAGGCAAATACAAGGAATAAGACTACACTTGGTGAAAGAAAGAAGGGTTGAGAGATCCCCTTCTTTTACTTCTAATCTTTACTTCTTCTTTGTTATTATTATGAATGCTTTTTAGGAACTTAAATGTTGTTCTTCATATTTAATAATTTCTCTTTCATTTATCTTTATATGTAGTATTTGCTATTAAAACTTTATTAGTATCATTATAAGTTAAGGAAGACGACCTTAGATGTGCAATTCCTTCTCTGAAAATCAACAAAATGGTCATAAATAAGGGAGTTAGCGAGAGCAACGTCTTATTGAAAGTTAATAGGAAATTCATTATCAAAGCATAGTTTGAGAGATCGCATGTGGAGATAGTTGTTATAGGTTGGTTTTTATTCTTTGAATGTGTGTTTATGTAATTCTTGTCTAAATGCGAGAGCTGCGATTAAGAACCATAATTGCATGTTTAAGGCATAATCTAGTCTAAATGCGAGAGCTGCGACATAGAACATTATTCCAACTTGGCTTGCATTATAAAGATTGAATTATAAATAAGAGAAAAAGATCAAATTCCATAATTATGTATATGTTATATTCATCATATTAATAAGTCTTCTCGGATTATCATTAAAGTAGAATAATATTTAATTTAGTATAGTGTAGTATAGTTTTAATAATAATTTTAATTTTTAAATTAATGAGCATTGTAAACAAGATTAAAATCAAGTAGTAATAGTGTACAATGTTAATCAACATTCCTCGTGGGATCGATATCTGAAGTACTATAATCGGTACACCGTATACTTACGGTAATTAAGCTTTTAGAAAAGCATATCAAGTTTTTGGCACCGTTGCCGGGGATCGAACCTGGGTCACCCGCGTGACAGACGGGAATACTCACCACTATCATGATATGCTTTTTCTAAAAGCTTAAATACCGCAAGTATACGGTGTACCTATTATAGTACTTCAGATATCGATCCCACGAGGAATGTTGATTAACATTGTACACTATTACTACTTGATTTTAATCTTGTTTACAATGCTAATTAATTTACAAATTAAAACTATTATTAACACTACATTAAAAATAATATTCTATTTTAATGATAATCCGAGAAGACTTATTAATATGATGAATATAACATATACATAATTATGGAATTTGATCATTTTCTCTTATTTATAATTCAATCTTTATCATGCAAGCCAAGTTGGAATAATGTTCTATGTCGCAGCTCTTGCATCTAGACTAGATTATGCCTTAAACATGCAATTATGGTTCTTAATCGCAGCTCTCGTATTTAGACAAGAATTACATAAACACACATTCAAAGAATAAAAACCAACCTATAACAACTATCTCCACATGCGATCTCTCAAACTATGCTTTGATAATGAATTTCCTATTAACTTTCAATAAGACGTTGCTCTCGCTAAATCCCTTATTTATGACCATTTTGTTGATTTTCAGAGAAGGAATTGCACATCTAAGGTCGTCTTCCTTAACTTATAATGATACTAATAAAGTTTTAATGGCAAATACTATATATAAAGATAAATGAAAGAGAAATTATTAAATATGAAGAACAACATTCAAGTTCCTAAAAAGTATTCATAATAATAACAAAGAAGAAGAAAAGATTAGAAGTAAAAGAAGGGGATCTCTCAACCCTTCTTCCTTTCACCAAGTGTAGTCTTCTTCCTTGTATTTGCCTCCTCTTCAAGCCATAAAACTAAAACTAAAACCTACAACTATATTCTACAATTACAATTTTAAATTAGAAAAAAATAAAATGATAGATCTCCTCCCTTAATTATAACTTCTAGGGTATTTATAGATTTTCAAATATTAAGTCCCTTTAAGTGCCTCTCCATAGGTATGCAATCCTTGGTGAAAAGTCATGCCTCTTTAAAATTTGATTTGAAGTTTGAATTGTAAACCACCATTTATATTTATAACTTCCTTGCCAAGCATTGTGACCCTTCAAGCATCTTTCCATAGCAACATAACTCTTCAAGTATCCCTCTAGAAGTATACATCATTTGGTGAATAGTGGTGTCCCTTTGAAGTGTCTTTTAAAAAATTAACTACCCAAACGTTTCTCTCCGTCGCGCCCGCGACACCTTTTGCGCTCACGACAGGACACGGAGCTCTAAAAATTGACTTTTGTTTGATTTGACTTACTTTTACTCCTTCTTCACATTTTCTCCCCTTTTCTCCTACATAAACAAAACTTAACAAAATAAATTAAAATCGCCTAATTCTAGCATAATTTAATACAACTAAATATTATTTTGGTAACAAAATATGGATTAAATATGAGTTATTTAGGCTCATATCATGATTGTGTAAGCTTAATGTTGCAATTGCTTGTTTTCAGTCCAAGGAGGTTTTTGATTTAAGCTTTGAGCTCTATTTTTAGTTGCCTTTAAGTTTAACTTAAATAATCAAATAGTTCCAACCTAGAAAATAGGACTCTACATACATTTGCATTTTCTTTTTGGATTTGTATATCTAGTTTGGAAATGAATCCTTTTTTTTTTCTTAGATGAGACTATTTCTGGTAGCCTGTCCAAAACCTCGACAATTTATGGCGTGGCTGGAACTATTAGACTTATTGTAGGGGTTTTTTCTTCTGTTAACTTGTGTATGAATTACGACAGTTTGACCAAACGCTTATGGGAAATTTTCCTCTATGTTGAATGGTTTCTGTAGAGGATTTCTGAATCCATCAGATCCTTTTCAGTGGTTGAATGGTGCTTTTATATCAAATTTTGCTAATATTGATACAGGTACGTACATGCTTGTAATAACTTCTCGAAAGGAAGTAGGAGCTTTTCTTGGTTTCCCTGTCTATAGGATAATGTCTATGAAGTTTTTGTCCTGCAATGAGGCTCTGAAGTTTTCTACTTCTCAAGAAGTGAGGTTTTTCTCCCTTCCCATGTATTTTGGATCTCAATTTTACCTAAGCAGTTATTATCTATTTATATTATTTATGCAGAAAAGAGATGAGGCTTATTTCATGAATTTGTTAAGAATAGTTGAATCAACTCCTGGCTTATACTATTCATATGAATGGATATAACATTAAAGTAATATCTTCCCTCCCTTCTCTCCCTATTACTTTTTAATATCTTCCCACATGCTGTTCAATTGTGCTGTCAATTTGATGATATGTGGTTATTTTAGTGAGTGCATTTAGATTTGATTTGTTTCAAGTCAAATTTTATGTTTATAATGATGAACTTTATAATGTCTTCCAGTTTGCAGAGAAGATGTAAACTAGCGGAGTCCTGGATGGCTAAGCCAATCTGGAAGCAGGTTAGTTTACACATCAGTTGTACCAATGAATTAAATAAATTATTATCAGAAGATAAGATCTGGTGGATATCTTAATTAACAAATGCAATTTTTTTCTTTGTCCAAATTGTGCTTAGTAGGATGTAAAATTCATTTCTCTAACAATGGTTACAGTTTTCTTTGTATGATTTGTTTAATTTGTATTACTATAGAAGATTCTCGTAATTTATGGTCTATTAGTATTTAAATGTTCTCATTTATCTTTGTATAAGCTTTTATTATATAGAAAAGTGGTGATTTATTACATAATGTTATTTTGAGTTGCATGTAGATATATTTGAGCAGTTAATTGTCTATGTATATGGTTTAGTCAATTGCCTCCTTTCAAAAGTTTTTGATTGGCAATGTAGTACATGAATGGACAAAGTTGTATTATGGACTCAAATGTTTTGAGGACAATATACTGATTTAGTACGTTTGCTTTTTTGATATAAGCTTAATTATTTTTCTGATATTTTTGCACAAGACAAAAGATTTGTTGTTTATTTATTCTTTTCTTCATAATATGAAAAGGACTAGTTCAACACTATCAAATTATACAGATATTATGTTCAAAAACTGCTATTTATGCATAAATTGTTACAAAATCATATTTAAGTTGAAATATAGACAATTTTTTGAAATATTTTAATATGAAAAATGCATCTTTAAAATATAACAGCTGGACACATTTACAATTACATGTGCTAAATATAAAATAATACTGGTTTTGACAATTACACTCACTACACAATTGATAGAATGGTTGCTATTTTGTAAGATGGCTTGCAAAATTTAGACTGTAACAACCAGAACATTGACTTAATATGTGCATGCATTAATGATGTCATTAGTTTTAGATTATGAACATCTTGTTGGTTGGGGTATTCTGTGTCAAATAATTCTTGTCGTGGAATCTTTAAGATATCTCATAGCAATTGGTGGTAGTTAATAAGCACTGTGGTTTGCTGCTTGTGGTCTGATGAACTACATACGATGTTCTTAGGTTGACAAGGTTCATATTACATATGCTTATCCAAGTTGAATGTTTATTGGGCCCACTAGTACTGCAGTCCTTTCAGTTGTGCCAACTTGATCTAATTAAATTAGTTCCACAGCATAAGTGATTCAGTTAAGAGGCATTTGCTTATTGATTGATTTACTGCATATGGAAAAGCAATATACATAAATTGCAAACCAATTTTTATAGACTTGCACAATCCGGAATCATGAAAGACTTGGGCCTTTCTAACGCAGCAGTTAATATATTTTTTATTATTCCTGATATTATTTCAAACTTTTCATTTTCATTTCTTTAATTTTATTAATTAATGATTTTAATTGTTTTTTATGCTTTGCAGGACTCTGTTTTTGCTTCGATAATGACGATTGGAGGATTGGTAGGTGCAATTTTAAGTGGGAAGATAGCCGATGCCATCGGTCGGAGATGAGTATATTTATTAATTAATTTTTCCATAAATTCAATTTGTTTTCAATTAATTTAATTTCATTTTTCCTGTGAAGCAGACAATGTGGTTATCTGAATTCTTCTGCACTTCAGGGTAGCTTGCAATTGCTTTAATTTGCACAGGTTTTTATTTAATTTTTCTTAATATTGATTTAATTAATAGACTTTTTGGACTGAATTGTTGAGATATATATTGAATAATAATTGTTAAAAAGAATGCATTATGGCTGGATGTCGGAAGACTATCAATTGGAATTGGAGTTGGGCTAATTTCTTAATGTTTTTGTTATTATTTTTCCTCATTTCTGGTCTAGATAAAAGTAGTCAGGGAGACTTTGCTTTCAACGTGATTTTTTTCTAGGAATTATAACAGAGCTAATTTCAGTTGGTGTAAACACACATGCACAAATAAATTGGTAGGTGGGGTTCCATTATAATGCATTTACTTATTCATTATTCTTGTTGAAACAAATACATAACTAATAATTATAAAATGTTTCCAGTATAAATAGAAATTAAATTATAATTTTATCAACAACAGTCATGCACATTACATGACATTGTTATCATAATTAATTATAATGTTATTGCAAATTAATTGTTAATCATTACCATTATTCTCTTGCTTATCTTTTTTTTTTTAAATTCATTTTTCAGATAAATGATTTTTTTTATTTTGTCATACATATATATACATATATGAATGACAAATATAAAAGTGAATTTTTGGTTTCTTCCAAATATTAGTACAACAGTAGTTGAAGCTATTTTTCAATTGGAATTGGGGTTGGGCTAATTTCTTATGTGGTAATTCTCACATTCTCACATTAATTATGACAACTGAACAATCATAGTTGGAATTTTACTGGAGGATATATACACATATAATTGGTATTGATCATTTTTAAAATCTTATATATCGGAATGCTTAAAGGAGGATTCAGTGAATGCTAATCACCAATCCAATCAAAATTTGCGTTCTTTTAGTTGTTTTTTATTTGCAAGCTTTTGCTCAAGTATTATAGTCTCAATTTCTAAAAAAGTTGTAGATTGTCAACTTATAAGCAACTGTTGTTTCCACTTTAAAACGCATTCTCAGTTTATAACAGTTTATTATCCTGATGCTTTCCAGTTTCCAAGTTTAACCAATATGTGATCTCATTTTATCCTTTTTTTTTATTTTGTTTTGCAGCTGGTCCCAGCTCTTGGAAAGCCTTCCTCTTCCAAATGTAAGCATAGTTATCTTGGTTGTTCTCGTGCATTTATGCATTAACACGTTTTCCTATCAGTGAAATAAGTTTATTAATATTTCTTCTCCCTATCTTGTTTTTCTATAATAATTTGTTATGCAGATTAAATGGTTTTGTCCAACTGCTCCTACCCGTCCTGTGACACTTCTTGGTGGATTTCCTTGCACTGCATGTAAGATCAGTCCCTTCGATAGTTAAATCCAACTTTTTATTGCTTTTATACAAAGAGGAAAGTTTCTGAAAAGGTTGTGTAATTCATGTAGGGTGTGATGTGGGTGAGATTTTAGAGAATAGTCCTGATGACTGGGAAGGGTTAGATTCTTCAGCTTCACATATCGCAAATTTATTGTCACCAGAGCCAACTGATGGTACTTTGAAGCTTAACTTTTAGCAATTATCTACTTGCTAACTTGCAGCCTTTGTTTTTATTTTTTTCCTGTGTAAGCTTCTGTAGAGTTCACATAGTTATTCTGCCTGTTTATATATGTATTCTTTACCTATTTATAACAAATTAAAGTGACCAATGGGACTACTATCTTTTTTGCCATGGGACGATTCACCTTTGCTTATATCAACTTTTAAATTGAATATGTAAAATTTTAGTTGGCCTATTATGTTAGATAAATACCAATTCTACTCGTTGAATTAGTTCAAACTCCATGCACCTTACCCTTTTTTTTTTTGCGACAGTTAAAGTTGGTATTGGAGGATTCAGTATGGGTGCTGCAACAGCACTTTATTCTGTAACTTGTGCTACCATGGGATGATATGGAAATGGCAATCTGTATCCCATCAACCTCAGGGCAGTTGTTGGACTAAGTGGTTGGCTTTTAGGTTATAGGTATCCGATCAACATGCAATACTTTGCTTAAGACGAGCCAAGTTAAGAAATAACTATGACTTATGACCTTAAATTCTCTCCTGATGGATTTCCTTAGTAATTTCTGTATCATGCTTCAAACACACATCAAATGAAAATGAGTACAATATGCATATATGGATGAGTATACATTTATCAATGTGTTATACAAAGAATAATCATAAAACTGTGTTTTTGTGTAGAAAAGTTTCCCATATTTTCTTGTTAAGAGTTTGTTACAACTTACAATGCAGGAACTTAAGGAATCAAATAGAAAGATCACATGAGGCAATGAGGCGTGCTGCATCCTTGCCCATTTTACTTTGTCATGGCACATGTATGCATCTTACCCTCTTATGCCGTTTTTAAAACTACTTTAAAACATATGGATGATATATGTAGAGAAATTTGAATAAGATACAGATTTGTGATAACATAATTGGGAGAAGCTTTTAAAAATGTTGACAGCAATTGGTGAAGCTTATTCCACTTACCCCATACATACACGTCATTTTCCTTCAGGCATTGTCATTTCTAATATTCTTTGCCTCTTTCCTTTTTCAGTCTTAAGCTTGATAAGAAACTAACCAGCTTCTGGGATTTAGGATGTATAATTTTAATTTGTAGCTAACCTTTGATGGTTTGCATCTTGTACTTGTTCTGCATTTTTCTAGGTTAAATTTGTTGTTTAGCTTTGACAGTTTGTAACTTACAATTGTTCATATACTTTTTTTTGTGGTGTGCTTTTCCTATGTTCATACGCTTCTTGGTCACTTGTGCAGACATTGTTGCAGCAGCTGTGCTATCTGGGAATCGCAATTTTGAGATGAGTAAATAATTCGTATTCAAATGAAAAAAGCTTGAATGAGATAATTATTCGCAGTTGTTAAAGGTATTATTTTCTGATTGATAGCACTACAGACAAATTTGATTATATTTGCTTGCTTAAATGTTGTCCATGTGGTTTTGTAATGTATTATTTATATATATTTTGCGTAAAAAATAAAAAATTATAATAATTTTTAATGACAGAATTGTGATAAATATTTCGTCGTAAATTTTTTTATAATACTAGCTACATTTAGCAACGGAATTACTAATCCATTGCTACAAGTAATTCCGTTGCTAAAAATAGCAACGAAAATTAATTTTCGTTGCTATTTTAATTAATTGCCATTGATAATTTTGACCAGTTAACGGCATTCTACATTGGTTGGATTTTGCAACGGATTTGAAATTTCGTTGCTAAAGATTCGGTTGCTAAAAATGTCAATCGTCAAAATTGCAACCGAATTTTTCGTTGCTATTTTCGATTACTAATTTTGATTAGTAACGAAAATTCAATAAATTCGGTTGCTATTTACTAATTTTCTTGTATTTACTTTGAGGTCGTGCTGATCACCGAACTCACGACGGAACTCAGTGAGTGATCGAGTGAGCTCTGATTCAACCACGTCATAGCCTCGGTCTCTAAGCATTTCCCAAACGATCCTACGAGAGAAGTAGTACCTATATATGGCTCTCTACGCTACCTTCTTCCATAAACTTCGTTAAGCATTAACACCTAGCGCTATCGTAGCCACCGCCACAAACGCTGCTATAATCGCCAACCGCTGCCATTTATCCAGTGAGCGAGATCTAAAGGAAAATGGCGATGAAGACACTCAGATCTAAAGGAAAATGGAAACACATTATGGTAACCATTTTGAGGGGCGAGGGAGATTGCCAGAGATTCAAGGGAAAGAGAGGGATAGAAACAGAAAAAGAGCGAGGGGGAGATTTCGATATAACTCCGACAAGATGCGGTGGCGGTGAAACACCGATGGGGGTAACCTTGCCATCTTGGGATGTTAGAGTGGCTGAGAGAAAAATAACGAGACTAGGGCTCGTTTGAATGAGGGATCTATGGGGATTTTTAGCCCTAAAATATTTTATTAATATTAAATATAAAAAATTTTACTAAAACATTACCGATGGCTTACCGACGAAAGAAATCGTAGCAAAATCTACAAGTCCTTGTTCCTAAAAATTTCTGCATTTATTTACCGACGGAATATAAATTTGTCGCAATACTTTCAATAAATCTTGTATTGCTGACGGAATTCCGTCGCTACATCAATAAAATTGTAAAATTAGTTACCGACAGATGCAAACTTTGGTAAATCGGTTGCTAACAATTGGCGCCAACTTTTTTCGCCAAATATACAGACGAATTATTAATTCCATCGGTAAAAATATCATCGTTTATGAAATTCATTTTTTTACCTACGCATTATCAATTCGATTGGTAATCCGTCGGTAATATATTAATTTTACCTACGAAAGTGGAGTCCATCAGTAAATTTGATTTTTTTTTGTAGTGAATTGAATATCATCTCATAATTTTTTTTTTGTAATTTTTTATTTTTTGTAATAATATAATTAAAACGTTATTATGTCTTTTACAATTCAATAGTTGTACAGATTATTTCATTTTTGGATAATGATTTTCCTTATAATATCACTTATCATGATTTTTGGAGTTAAATACATTTACACCCTCTATCATATGAAATTAATAAAATAAATGTTATAAAATTTGTACATTTTCTTTTATTTATTACATTATTTTATGAAAATTATAAAATATTACAGTATAATAATAGAATATAACTATTTTTATTTTCTACTCATTATCTAATATAAAATTACAAATAAATAAATAGAATGTAATTGAAAGAGTACTATCTTACTTTTAAGACTAGTATTTCTATGGGCTATATATATATATATATATATATATATATATATATATATATTGATATTTGTAATTTATCAAATCAAATTGATGCTAATACAATACAAATTAAAATTAAATGTGTTAAATTACAAATATTTAAATAAAAAATATTACTAGACTTTAATATGCTGAGTTATTGATAATTAGAAAGCAAAAATATTGATAAGAATGATTCATATAACAAGACACTAATATTCCAAACACAGTTTTTTTCCCCTTCTCTCACATAAAAAATTAAACACTCGGAATAACAATTCTCACACAAGCAATTAACGAGCCTAATGTGTAGATATATATAATCTATTTGGAAAATTTTTTCAATGCGCTTAATAATGTTTTGGCAGAAAGCAGAAGTAGCAGACTTGAAGTCGTAGCCTACTTTTTCTAGATCAGTGTTAGCGTCAGCATCGGAACTGATTTCGCAACTTAGTGTTTCAGAGTTAGACCTGATGTTGACATCGATCCCACAGCCAAGTGTTGCTGCTTTTGTATCAATTTTACTGTGCTAACTGGGCCCCACATATCAGATTTCGCCACATGTTGTTGCGGAATATAACAAACTCTATTTTTTTTCAAATATTTTCAAAACATTCCAATTTATCAAATAAATTTTCAAAAAACATTATTTATAAAATTTTTTTAAAAATATACAAATATCGATTCAATAACTAAATCGAATTAAAATAATTAAAAATTAAATTTTTAAAATTTTAATCAATTAAATCGAACTAAATTTATAAAATAACCGAATTCAAATCAAATTAAAATTTTTGATAAATTTAATTTGATTAATAAAAAATTAAAATTATTTTTTAAAAAAATTTATCTGAAAACTATACAAAATTATAAATCATAATATATTAAAATAAAAATATCTAAATTGTATAAAATAAAAATTTAAATTAAAGATATAATTCCAAAATATATAATAAATAATACAACAAAATCGTTAAATAAATTTTTTTCATTTAATCGATTTTTAATTTAACCATCAAAATTTTAAATTATCATCTAAAAAATAGATATTAATAATTGATAAATGTACTCATATAATTTACAACTCAAAATAAATTAATTTACATGTATAAAATAATTATTCAATTAAAAAATAAAAAAAATTATATAATTATATAGAATTTTGATTCGATTCGATTTTTATACGATTTTTTTTTTCAAAAATAGAGCTAAAAAATTATTTTTTTTTTAAATTTCAAAACCAAAACCGAATCAAATGAAAAAATCGATTGGTTTAATTTGATTTTTCAATTTGAACCGAAATTTGTTCAGTTCTAAAAATTTTCATAAAATTATATATTTGAAAAATAAAAAGTACCGGAATTACATGTATGGAACTTTGAGAGAATTGAAGAACAAACTAAAATTCATGCTTTTTTGTTTTTTTAAAGATTGTTACTCATTTTCCCCCATGTTCTTCTCGTGGTAGATGATGACATGAATATTATAATAGAACTTAATTTTCATTTCACCATCTCAAATTGTCAATAGCCATCAGCTCCAAATTAATGATGATGATGATAATAAATCTCAACAGCTTTGAGCAAATGTCGTTTTTTTTTTTGTTGTAATTTAATTTTTAAATCTTTTGGTTTAATGATTGATGCAACTTGATAATAATTATGCAATTAGGCACCTCACATCATTTACATCGTGCGACAAAATGTGCAAAAGTAGCGAATATTTTACAAATCGTACCAAATGCAAATATTTAATTAGAAAATTATTTAAGAAAAAAAATTAGAAAAATATTTTAGTTTTAAATATCAAATAATCGTTTTCCTCCCATACTATCAACTTTAGCATATTATTCCATTAAATCAATTGAATATTAAAATTGATATCAATGAACTTGTTAAAATGGTAAATAATATATATACATTCATAATATTAAAAATGTCATATATCCTCTTGAATTTTTTAAAAATGTCATAGTTTCCTTTTGTCATTGTTCATATGCAATTAATCATCAGCTTTTAAAATAATATGATAATTTTAATAAATTTAGGAGGCAATATAATCTTTAATTAGTTCAAAGATAATTTGTTAAAAAACAATAATTTGAGAAGAAATCATATACTAACTCTATTAAATGTTTTGTCAAGTAGTCATGGATGGCATGCATGCGTATTTTCCTGGTAATATGATATTTCTAAGGGATAATACATTAATTGTTTTCCTCAAACTATCACTATTTAATATATTATCTCTTAAATTAATTGAATTTCAAATTATTCATCCTAATTTGTTAAACGTTTAAATAATAAATTTACATTATTAAAAATAGTGTATTAATCCCTTAAATTTGTTAAAAATGTTATATTACCAAATAATGACAAATGTGTCCACAAGAAGAAGTAATATGATATTTTAAATAAATTTAAAATATAATTTAATATTCAATTAGTTAATATATAAAATAATAAATTAAACTGTAATAGTTTAAGGAAAAAATCACATATTAATACTATTTGTAAAAGTATTTTAGTGTTATATATTAAAAACTTTATTCAGTAACTCCTGCATAGCATGGCCAGTTTGCTAATAATATTTGAGCCTTCGATTTTGCAGACATATTAAGACCTGTTTAGTTTAAAGTCAGTTATACGGTAGCTAATAACGATTTAATTTTTAGTCTTTGATAAAACTATTTATATTTGCCATTTTTTACTATAAAATTATCAATATAGCCATTTGAGGGACGGTAATACTGAAGTTAAAAAATTGAAACTTTGATATCTTAGTATAAGAAATAATAATTAAAAATTAGAAAATTAAAAAATTAAAAAATTAAGAACTTTAAATGAACTATGAAAATTTTCAGAGTTACAAAATTTATATAATTTTCAACCATTTTTTTCTTAATCAACCGAACTCAATTTGACGGACCAAAAAAAAGACTAACTCAATTTGGCATGAGCTAGAAGGATCTTCAAAACATGAATTTTCGGGACATTTTTTAAAATAATATTTTTTTAAAAAATATTTATAAAAATGGGATATACCAGAAAATAATTACAGAAATGGGGTGTTTTCTGACGAGAAGACATTTTTGATTTCAGCAAAAAAATTTCCGTGCCACAATTATTAAATTAATAAAAATTTAATATAATTTAATTTATTTTTTAATTTAATTTATTAAATAAAAAAATTAATTAATTTTAATTTTAATTTTAATTATATAAATTAATATTAAATTTAAATTGATTTATTATTCTTAGTTTCCATAACTTAATTAATTAATTAATTATTAATTAATTTTAATTCTTAGCTTCCATAAAAGCAATACATGAATAAAATGAAAAGTAATATGGCTAATTCTGGTTTCAGGTGGAGGAGTGCAGCTTACGTAGCCAGCTTATTCAGTTGAATCGAGTTTGTCACGGTTATCTCCAACGCGATCAAGAGTTTGTTACGGATATTTTTTATTTTATTTAAAAAATTAAATTATATTAAAAATTTATTAATTTAATAATCGGTATACGGAAAATTTATGTTATTTAAATTAATAATTTATTAATTTAAATTATATAATTTAATTTTTTAAATAAAATAAAAAATGTTAAGTGGTGGTCATTATTTTACCGAGAAAAATCACTCTACTTCCACAAGTTTTGAAAATTCAGACATCTGCATTTTTTTTTACAATGTCATTTTATGTTTTTTTATATATTTTTTTAAAAAGTCATTTTAATTGAAAAAAATTCAAACTTATCTGTGATGTGAATTTGGAATCCTAATTTTACAAACTAAAATGAAATTATCTATATATTAGAGTTTATGAAGCCGGATTAAAATAAATTTAAAACTTAATTATTTTTATTCTTAAGGTTTAGTAAAAATATTTCAAAACTCATGAATAAATTTCTTACCAAAAATCAATTAATTCAAATATTGGATGTGATCTCACAAAAAAAAAACTATTACATTCTTTTAATTGTTTCTATATGTGGATGCAGTATCATTGAGTTAATGGTAGCAAGTTATATATATATTTATTTATTTACCTCTTATAAAAAATTTACCTGCATGCATTTCTCATACTTGGACTCATTTATCTTATTTTCAGGTATTTTATAATTTTGGATTTTTCACAGTTCTGAAAATTAGATATTTTACATTACATAACTCTCCGGGTGATTTGAGATGATGATACTTTTAACTGTGGTGTGCAGGTTGTTTATAATAAACGGGTCACCATAATTTAAATAAAATAAATTTTCCGTTCACCGATTATTAAATTAATAAATTTTTAATATAATTTAATTTCTTAAATAAAATAAAAAAATGTCTGTGACAAACTCTTGATCGCGTTGGAGATGACCGTAACAGACTCGATTCAATTGAATAAGCTGGCTACTTAAGCGTCCACCTGAAACCAGAATTAGCCATATTACTTTCCATTTTATTCATGCATTGCTTTTATGGAAGCTAAGAATTAAAATTAATTAATTAATTAAGTTATGGAAACTAAGAATAATAAATAAATTTAAATTTAATATTAATTTATATAATTAAAATTAAAATTAATTAATTTTTATTTTATTTAATAAATTAAATTAAAAAATAAATTAAATTATATTAAATTTTTATTAATTTAATAATTGTGGCACGGAAATTTTTTTGCTGAAACCGCTGGTTCCACCAGCGGTTTCAGCAGAAAAATGTCTCCTCATCAGAAAATACTCTATTTCTGTAATTATTTTCTGACAGATCCTATTTTTGTAAATATTTTTTTAAAAAATATTATTTTAAAAAATGCCCCTGAATTTTCACCTTAGCTTAATTTGAATATTTAATAATTGTTTTGACAGAAGAATATTCGGAGGAAATCAAAATAAATCAATAATAAAACATGCACGTCTAGGGTTGTGCTGGTGGCTTGTTATGCTAATAAATCCATTTTCAATTAAATTTCTAAATTTTTAAAATTTTTCATATTAGATTCCTGAATTTTTAAAATTTTTCACATTGGATCTTTTAAAAAGAAAATGACACCTCATTAAACGACAATTGAAATACATGCGCAATAGTTATATTTATGCGCAATACTTATATTTATAAGGAATTACGTTTTATCCCATATTAAAGTATAGGAATTTAATTAATTTTTTTTAAAAGAATCCAATGTAAAAAAATTTAAAAGTTTAGAAACTTAAAAATAAATTTTGCCTTTATTTTATCCAAGTTTTAAAACCACCAAATCAGTGGTTTGTATGGTTCTCTAATTTTTTTTTTCTCTTACCACACATTTAAGCTTACTTAAGTTGTGATAATTAGCTATAAATATATACTTGATGACTGTAGGCATGGAGTGAGGCAACCCAGAAATTCATGGTTCCATGGTGTGGAATATATCACTCAGTGCGCAATTCAGCCTGGTACTAATTTCACTTACGAGGTTATATTTTCGGAAGAGGAAGGTACTCTCTTTTGGCATGCTCATAGTGAATGGACAAGAAACACTGTTCATGGAGCTATTGTCATCTATCCTGAACAAGGAAATTCTTATCCTTTTCCCAAGCCTTATGCGGAGGAAATTCTAGTACTGGGTATGGAATTATTATTATTTTTTATTATCGTTATTATATCGTTTTAATTGATACTGTTTTCTTCATTCCTGTTGGTTTTTTTATTTATGAAGGAAACGAAAGTAGAAATATAGAACTTTAGAACTCATAAAAACTTACATCTCTCTCATCTCATTTATTTATAAAACTCACATATTTATAGTAGAATTTCTAACAAACATAATCCAAAACATTCCTAAAAATATGAATATTAAACAATAAAATCAAACTCAAATTTAAATATAAAAAATCTTAACTATCATACTTCAATCTTTGACTTAATCCTTACTGATCTCCAATTGACTCATTCTCAATAATTACTGTCTTCGCAGGATCATGGTATACTTATGACGTGAATTTGGTAGCTGAGCATGTGCTTGAAACCGGCGAATTTTTTCCAAGTTCTGATGGTTTCACCATAAATGGCCAACCAGGAGACTTCTTTTCTTGTTCTAAAGGCATTTAATACTAAGTCATTCCTCTCTCTCTCTTTATATATATATACACACACACACACATGGAAATCATGTCTTCAATTGCTAATATTTTCCTTACGAAAATCTATTAATTTCAATTATTGGATGCAGAATCAACATATCGATGGCAAGTTGAATTCGGAAAGACATATCTTATTCGAATAGTGAATGCAGCCCTGAGTTCTTCAATGTTCTTTGCAATATCTGAACACAACTTGACAATTGTAGGAACGGATGCATCGTACGTTAAAGCCTTTAACTCAAGCTATATTGTTATAGCACCAGGAAACACCATGGACGTTCTCTTGACAGCAAACCAGCCTCTTAGCCACTATTATATAGTTGCTAGACAGTACTACACTGGTCATGCTGATTTTGCATCATATGACCACACAAATGCCACTGCAATTCTTGAGTATAAAGGCAATTATACTGCCCCAGCTTCGCCTTCTTTCCCATTCGATACCCTTCCTAATAACACAGATTTTAATGCTGCAATTAATTTCAGAAAATATCCAAAAAGCCTCTCTCCTCAGAACGTCCCTAAAAGCATTACTAACCAAATGTACATTGTGGCATCACCTAATGGCTTCTATTACAATGATACCTTGGCTTATGCTACCAGCTTAAACAATGTCTCCTGGAGAAATCCCTTAACTACTAATGTGCTTCAAGCCTACTTCAAGTATGCTTTTGCTCTCACTCTCGCATTTATTAATGGGCTCAACTCTTATCTCTCTCTCTATATATAGATAGATAGATAGATAAATAGATAGATAAATATATGGTAATATTTACTAGTTTGTTTGTTAAGATAGTGTGGTATGATATGGTTTAATAGGTTTTTAATAAGAGAAAAAAATAAAAAATTCAAAAATAAAATAATTTTAATAAAAAAATAAAAAAATTAGAGTTATATTTGAATACAAGTGGAGTTATCAAAATTAAATAAAGATAATTAGAGAAAAATATTGAAAACCATACAAAATCATCAATTTGATAATTTTAAAAAAGATAAAATAAATCCATGAATTAACCATAAAAATCCATAACCATAAAACTATGATCCAAGCAAGATGTTAAAGTTTTAAAATAACGGTAATTCTATAATTAGCGAAATAGATAATTTTTATCCTTCAATTTATTGAAATGGAAATATGTTATTTATAAAGTGGATACGTAATGTTATGTTATTAGTTGTAATATTATCAGTTGTCATACGTGATGTAAACATTTTTCTCTCCATTTTGAAATTTTAAGGATTCAAAAGAGTTTAGCAGAAATTTTCAACCACGTCAAAAACTTTTAAAGTAAAAAATAACCTCAACATTTTATTATATTTTAGAGATAACAATTGTTTTTTTTTTGCCCCTCAAGTATTTGAGATAGGAAGTTTTTACCCTTAATTTTTTTTTTGAATCAATTTTTATCTCTGAACTATTCAAAATGGGGAGATTTTGCTTCGATAATTTGCAAAATAGGTAAAATTTGCCCATGAACTAATAAAAATGGAGTTATTTTAGCCGTAAAGTGGTTCGCACGTCCTTCATGTAATTGATTGTTGTATGATATAATGCAAAATAGTCCTATTATGAATATTTTAAGGGAAATATCGATAAAAAAAATTATAAATGAAATCTCTATATTTTAAATAATTGAGTAAACATCACATTTATCAGTTATCACATAACTTTATTACATCTAAGTACACACTTACTATCAAAAGTGATTTAGACATGGCAACTTTCTGAAGAACCATAAAAACACTTGATAAATTTTCTTTTTTTTTTTCAAATTCAAGTTTCTCTATGATTGTTCGTAGAGATCTAACAAGCTTTTACTACCGAATTTAGATGTCCACATATGTATTGGATAAATCTTCCTTTTTTTTTTTTTGTTGAATTCCTTTTAAGATCATGTGACTAAAGGCTGATTATAAGATCTTTGGATGTAGCAACATGAGTGGATTTTACACCGAAGATTTTCCAGATTTGCCGCAAACATTCTATGATTTTGTCGGAGAAGATTTACCAAATAATACAAGAACGCCGATGGAGGGGACAAAGGTAAAGGTGGTAGAGTATGGAGAAGAAGTGGAGATAGTTTTTCAATCAGGTAATGTATTGAATAATGCAGAAGAACATCCAATGCATCTCCATGGCCATAGCTTTTATGTTGTTGGATCTGGTTTTGGCAATTTCGATTTCCAACAAGATCCCAAATCCTACAATTTGGTTGATCCGCCATATGTGAATACTGCTTCAGTTCCAAAATATGGATGGCTTGCTATTCGATTCAGAGCACTAAATCCAGGTATCAATTATTTTCTTTTTCAAGCAAAAATTGCATATTTTGGCTGCTAAACTCCATGTGTTTTGACTATCGAGCCTTTAAATTTTTATTCCTCAACTCAAATTTAAAAAAAGTTCAAGTCTTTATTTAGTTATATAAAAGGATGAGCTAATCAGACCAACTCTACGTAAATCATCAAATTTATATTCAGTTATACATAAGGGTAAACTCCATTGATGAATGAATCGGTAATATATGCAGGAGTATGGCTATTGCATTGTCATTTAGAGCATCATTTCAGTTGGGGAATGGCAACAGTTTTCATAGTTAAGAATGGAGGAAGCCCCGAGACTTCACTCAGGAATCCACCAACTTATATGCCTTCTTGTGACCATGCACCACCGATCAAACTTTGGAATTTTCAAGATGCTTCTGAATTTTCACAATTGATTTGAAAATGCCTCCACTTTTATAAGGATTATGGATATTAATAAAAAGATTAGGAGTGATTTTTGTTGGTGACTTGGTATGCGTCCCTTCAAAGACCTGTCATCTTATTCAATTATTGTAATAACAAGTGGCACTCTTGATGAAAAAGAATGCTGCAAGTCAATTTCTAGTGGAATCAATCGTATTCCATTATATATATACACACACACACACACATTAAAAATTGAACTCATTTCAAGCGTATCATATGTATTGAGGGTTTGCAACTTTTAAATTTTAAAACATTATCTACAAAATAATAACAAAACACAAACTAAGTGCAGTTCACATAAGCACAACAACAAATCTAACTGAGTAATCAAGAAGAATAGGTATATTTCCTTTATTTGACTAACAATACACAAGATTATACAACAAACACAACATCGACGACTCTTTCTTTCTGAAAAGATACATTACTTTCTTTCTTCTTTCAGACCATAAGAAATGCAAGGGTGACTCTTTAACCAGAGATTTCAATGACCTTGACGTCAGACTTTTTCACTTCCTCCTTCGGAAAAGTGACGGTGTGGACTCCATTCTCCATTGACGCCTTCATCTAATCCATTTTAGCATTCTCAGGCAACCTGAACCTCCTCATAAACTTCCCACTGCTACGCTCCACAGTCCATATAGAGTATTTAAGCTACATGTTTTATTTAATGAAGAGATTGCAATATATACAAACAGAGAGATGCCAAGAGATAGAGTTTGATATGAATACAATAACTACAATCACTAGCTACTGGAATGAGTTGAGATAGTTACAACAATAAGTTGGAGATCGTAACAGCTAACACTTTTGAATCCTTGGATTTGGTTGTTACAACTGATCCGTAGACTTGGTCTTAACAGTCCACACGATGCCAAGTATCGTTTTTGTCTTCCTTCTTCACACTTCTTTCTCCGCTTACTAGAAGAACTCTGTCATCTTCAATCTCCACCTTCACTTCCTCTTTTTTAAGACCAGGAAGATCTTAAATATGTGAGCTTCTGGTGTTTCTCTCCAGTCTATGCGTGCGTTCACAAAAGAAGAGTTTTCACCAGAATTAGGGAAGAAGATGGAAACGATAAATCTCTGAATGGACCCCACAGATCCATAGAAAAAAAAAAGGATCGAATCTTGAATTACCTTGAATCAACGCCATTTCTTTGACCCCAATGAAGTAGACCGAGTTGGTGATCTGACCCGGCTTAACATGTGGTATTTTCCAATTCGTTTATTTCAATTTTATGGGACATGTTGATGTGGACTCCTTTGGTGATATGTCAATAAGTTCAGCTCTACGTGTGTCAGAAGTATGATGTGACAGGCCATGTCATCATTTTTGCAAGAATTATCATCGGAAATTGATTAAAATGACTTTTATGCAAAAATATGATAAATTTTGTGACTTTTAAGTTACAAAAAAATAAATCAATTATTTTCGGACGATAAATTATAAGTTCAGTGACCGTGTGTAAAATTGACCTGCAGTATGAGCATAGTTGGATTTATATAGGAGCGGAAGATGAATCCTGTTGGGAAATTCGTAGGACGAAGAAAATATAATTTCATTTTCCATTAAAAATTAATTTTGTATACCTATTTTATATGCTTACATTTTTGCCATAAGCTTACTAATTTACTAATTTCACCAAATAACTAATTCATAACTTCAATAATCCACTAACTATATTAACACCATTATCTCAACTAACTAAATAACAATTAATAAAAATATTATAAACATATTAAAAATAAATTTCACTAATTAAGTCACCACATAAAAATTAATAATTTTGAATGAATGCTCCAACAATATTCTCGGCAAGTCGAATCGGGCTTTCTGTTGATGATGTCAAGTAAATTCTCGATCCTTGGATGTTTATGAACTTGGGCTTTCCTCCTAAATTCTACAACCTTATAACGAGTAATCCTAACACAAAATGCAATGAAGTCCTTCGATATATTGACATTTGCTTCTGTGCAACCTGTAGCTCTTAATTGCATTAATTTAATTCTCAACTCTAGATATCATTCCCTTGCATTATGTAGATATAACTAATCTGATTAATTAGCCCCCTCAATCGTAACTACTATATTTCTGCACTACTCACTGGTTTGCAGGAATGTCAAAGACAAGGAATATCCACAAACATATTCAAAATAATTAATGGCATCTTCCAATTGTGGTTCTCTGTAAATTAGGAAACAACTCCGACGAGCAATGTTATTAAAACCGCATCGGAAAAAGCTGGAGGTTTGTGTTTAATCAGATTCAACCGGATTTTTTTTCTAATTTTTAAAATATTATTGATTAGTATAATTTTATAAATACTACTGCATAAAAACTCAAATAAAAAAAGATCATTCATCAAAATATTTAATATATGCTACAAATATCCTAATAACAAGTTACAAAAAATATTAAACATTAATCAAATACAAGCTCAGTGGCATATTTCCACGCAACATCTCTTTTTTGACTAATTGAATATTTTGAAGGAGTTGTAAAAGTTTGTGTTCTAGTTTTAGAAGATTGTGTATTCAATTCAACCAAAAAAATAGGTCAAGGAAATTATAAAAAACATGTCGACATAAAAAAAATAGGCCTCAATATTTTCAAGTAAAAAATATAATAATAAAACATCTATATATTATTATTAATTGTAGTAAGACCATATTAACAAATGACCAAACCCTAATATAAAATGATTTAATGGCATCTTCAAATATATGTACATATTATTTATAGGTATAAAACTAAACTCTTGTTAATATTTTGATGTTATCATGCTTAAAAAAATCTATTTATTATACTTAGTTTTTTTTTAAATTCTATTTATTATACTTAGATTATTAGGAATGTACGTCTGAATAACTAAAACAAAAAAAATATGAGGAGAATTATGTTTTTCTAAAAAATAAAAATTGTCAATTAATTTGTAAAGCAGTGTTTATTTGTGGCATCTGGAAATTGAATTACTTATTATAAGTCGATGCAATTTTTGAAAGGTTAAATTAATTATTATTCTTATCATTTTTATTTTTATTTTGTTTTTTAGTTGGAAGACAAGAATTTTACAAGAATGTGTATTACAAAATCTGAAATGGTGGTCAATAATAGCATTCCAGGGCTAGTAATTTATGTTAACAAAGGTGATACCTTATAAGTTAACGTTCACAACAAAGGAAGTTATAAAGTTGCAATCCACTGGTATGTAAAATTCATATTCATAACAGAGATTTTACTCCTAAATTTAGGGCAAAATTATTGGAGAATTTTGATTGTATCAATTTCATTAATGGTCACTTTATCATTTATAGTTAAAAAATTATAAAATAAAATTTTATAATATCCACTTATCTATTTCAGAATAAAAAGTTATTTTAACCGGAAATCGCCCAAAACCTTACCTGAATGTGGAGTCAATTTCACTAACGGTCACTGAATTTACGACTTATCATCCAAAAATAACTGATTTTTTTTCGCAAGATAAAAGTTACTGAGCTTATCATATTTTTGCATAAAAGTCATGTTCATCGATCTCCGACGAGAACCCTCACCTGATTGATGGCATGGTACGTCACGTTATATGGCAGGACACACGTGGCACATCACACTTTTGGATCAATTTCACTTACGATCACTGAACTCATAAATTATCATCCAAAAGTAACTGACTTATTTTTCGTGATTTAAATATTACTGAACTTATCATCTTTTTACAGAAAAGCTATTTTGACCGGACACATATAGAGATGGATTTATTGCCACATCATCAGCTATGACACATTAGCTATGTACGTCATCAACTATGGGCAAACATGGATTGCTGATATGTCAAATATGATACATTAACTGATTACGGTAATTTCGCTGCTGACATGTCAAATATGACACATTAGCTTATGATGTGGCAATAAATTAATCACCATGTGTATCCGATTAAAATAACTTTTTCAGCAAAAATGTGATAAGTTCAGTGATATTTAAGTTACGAAAAATAAATCAATTATTTTTTGGTGATAAATCATAAATCCAGTTACCGTGGCTGAAATTGATCCAAACATGAGATGTACCATGTGTATCTAAACATATGACGTGACATGTCATGTCATTCATTCGGCTAGGGTACTCGTCGGAAACGGTAAAGATGATTTTTATGCAAAAATGTGATAAATTCGATGACTTTTAAATTACGAAAAAAAATCAATTACTTTTGGGTGATAAGTCGTAAGTCCAATGAACGTGGCTAAAATTGACTCCCTGAATGTGTAGTTGACATATACCAATAAAATTCAAAATAGAAAAAAATTAATTGCATAATATTACATGTCATTTATTTTAGAAATAAAATATATTTATTTCTATAACTTTAAACGTAAAAATTATATATTTTAAAAAACATATATACAAATTATTTTTATTTTAAATATTTTCGGGACAAAAATTGATAAAAATAAAAGTATAGGGAAAAATGGTTTGGGAAAGGAGACTTGGAATGGTGGCATAATTAGTTGAATATATAGAGAAGAGATTGAAGAGAAGACAAGACATTTGGAGCTGTTTTAAATATCTTTTTCATATATTTTCTATGAGTTATTTAATAAATTAAACAATAATATTAATTTATCGAAGGTACCATAAATTTTGAAATAATTAAGCCTTTGATTAACCTGTGATATCATTTATTTTAGGTGGGGGCCCATAAATTTCATGTCAGAGTGCAACTCGCTGCCCATAATTTCTTCTCAGTTTGAGCTACCAGTTTTCTTTCCTCAATTTTCATTTTCTTCTTAAATGTATGTAAATATAATTATAAATATTGCCAAGATTTGCTTGTTTCTACTTAATAAGCAACGACAAATAAGTTGTCCCGTGGGTCCTCTAAACTTTATTGTTATATGATAAAACATAGAGGACGAGATTTAAAATGAAAGCAAGAAGGGTTTTCCTTTTCTATTTACTGCTGTGCAATACTACATATTTATATAGGAATGATAATAGCTAATATAGGAAATAAGTTAAATCTAAGGCACCTAAAACCTTCCTATATAATAAATACAAATCATGTAGTATCAACTATTCCTATATAGAAAATATACAGCTCATGTCAACACTCCCCCTCAAGTTGGTGCAAAGATATCTCTGATGCCTAACTTTTCCAGTGAGCTGTGAAAACTTTTGCTTGAAACAGCTTTTGTCAACATATCAGCAAGATGGTCTTCTGATCTAACAAACGGAAACTCAATGATTCATGCCTCAAGGTTTTGTTTAATGAAATGCCTATCCACCTTAACATGTTTTGTACTGTCATGTTGGACTGGATTTTGAGCAATTGCAATTGCAGCTTTATTGTCACAAAACAATCTCATCTAAGTATTGGGGTCAAATCTGATTTCACTTAACAGCCTTTTAAGCCAAAGCAACTCACACAATCCCTTAGACATCCCTCTAAACTCTACTTCAACACTAGACAAAGCCACCACTTTCTGCTTTTTGCTTTTCCAAGTCACTAGATTTCCATCCACAAACGTGAAATATCTAGAGGTTAATCTCCTGTCTGATATGTCGCCTGCCCAATCTGCGTCAGTGTATCCATCAACATTCAGGTGGTTATTCTTAGAAAACAACAGCCCTCTTCCTAGGACAGATTTTAAGTAGCTAAGAATTCGAACTACCATCCCCATATGATCTTCACTAGGATTGTGCATGAACTGGCTCACTACACCGACTGCATATGTGATATCAGGTCGAGTATGAGATAAATAAATGAGCTAACCCACCAAACATTGGTATCTCTCTTTAATCGTCGGTGCTTGATCTGGATATTCTCTAAACTTGAGGTTCTGAACAATTGGTGTCTCCGCTGGTCTACAATCCATCATCACTACTTCAGCCAATAAATCTAATACATATTTCCTCTGGGAGAGAAATATTCCTTGTCTTGATCTGGCTACTTCTATTCGCAAAAAATACTTCAACCCTCATAGATTCTTCATTTCAAATTCGATGCTCAATTGCTTTTGTAGTTTTGAGATTTCTTCTTCATCATCTCCTGTGATTATCATGTCATCTACGTAGATTATGAGAGCTGTTACCTTCCCTTGCCATTGCTTTAAGAAAATGGTATGATCACAGTTACTTTGAAAAAACCAATATTTTCTCATTGTTAGGCTAAAGAGACCAAACCATGCACGAGGTGATTGCTTTAGTCCATACAAAGCTCGTTTTAATTTACACACAACCTCATTGTGAGGAGTCGTGGTGTAACCCGATGGAACATCCATGTAAACTTTCTCTTTAAGATCTCCCTGTAGGAAAGCATTTTTTACATCAAATTGATGTAGAGGACAATCAAGATTTGCTGTTAGAGATATCAATACTCTAATGGTATTGAGCTTTGCTATTGGAGAAAAAGTCTCTTGATAGTCAACACCATATGTTTGAGTGTAACTCTTTGCTACCAATCTTGCCTCATATCTTTCAATATTCCCACCAGCCTTATACATGATAGAGAAAACCCATTTGCATCCAACCGTTTTCTTCCCCTTTGGTAACCGTACAAGGTCCTATTTCTGATTCTTATGTAGTGCTTCCATCTCATCTTTGATTACTTGAAGCCCATTCGGGTCTGTGAAAGCTTCTTGAACTCCATGAGGTATGTGGTGAGCTGATAAATTTTTTACAAAACCTTTGAGAGAATTAGATAGCCTTTCTGTTGTCACATGATTGGCAATAGGGTATCTTGATTGCCTTGCTTCAATGTCTGGAGAATAACAATCTGGGGCCTTCCCTCTATTATGCCTTAAAGGTAAGTGATAACCAACAAGAGTATCTAAAACAACATTAGAGTGTGAGTTCGGGCTTACCTCATGGATATCCTCAGGAAGATTCTCATTGTCGAGTACATGAAGAGGGGTCTGTTCACTACTTGATTTAGATTCGTGCTCCAGAAAGTCTTAACTATCAGCTCTTTCTTCTATACTTGCACCTGATACTTCTGTACTTTCACCTGATACAATTTCTTGGATAACTCTATCCTCACCAACCACATCTCCATCTTTACTCTTTTCTGCATTTTCCACATCTTCGTCTTTACTCTTTTATGCATTTCCTTCGTATTGTGAACATTTCCACCAATTTTGTTCTTCCCATAGCTCCCTCTGAAGATGAGAATTTGATGCTGGCAAGGAGTAAAAATTCTCAGATTCTAAGAAAGTGACATCCATGGTGATATAGGTACACCTGGCAGTAGGGTCATAACATCGATGGCCCTTCTTTATAGTACCATAACCCAAAAAGGCTCATCGAATAGCGCAGGGATCAATTTTAGATCTTTGATCTTTGCGTATATGGACAAATAAAACACATCCAAATACACATGGATGAAGAAGCAAAATCGACGGTAAGTTTACATGAGTAGCTAACATTTGCAATAGGGTTTTAAACTCTAGAATTCTTGAAGGCATCCGATTTAGTAAGTAGACTATAATTACAATAGCATCATCCCAATGTCGACTTGGTAATCTTGACCCAATTAAAATTGCACGTCCAATTTCAAGTATATGTTTATTCTTTCGCTCTACGACTCCATTTTGCTGACATAAAGCATTCCATGTGACTGAAAGTAAGTTTGAAACTTTTGATTTATATATTCTCTTCCATTATCAGATCTAAAAATATGAATCTTAGCAGATAATTGATTTTTAACCATTGCATGGAAAGATCGAAACACACCAAATACCTCATTCTTATGTTGCAACAAATATAACCAGGTCATACAAGTGTAATCATCCACAAAAGTGACAAACCAACGTACACCTGAACTAGATGGAGTAGGAGAGGGTCCCCATACATTTGAGTGAATTAATGCAAAAGGAGCATCACTTTTATTTGAACTAACAGGGAACGGTACACTATGACTTTTAGCCAAAATGCAAGTGTCAAATTTAAAGTCTGAATAATTCAAATCCGAAAAAAATGAGGAAACAAGTGCTTCATATAACCAAATGATGGGTGATCTAGTCGTTGATACCATAGCCAAATCTGTTTTTCTTTGGTGTGAGATGAATGATTAACATTATTGACTATTGCTGAGCTGAAATCATCCATATAGTATAACCCCTCTTTCTTAGTACCACGCCCAATGATCTTTTTCGTGAGAATATCCTGAAACAAGCAAAAAGAGGTATATATTAGAGCTACACAATTCAGTTCCTTTATTACTTGCCCTACTAATAGTAATTTATTTGAAAGAGAAGGCACAAGTAGTGTGTTTGGTAAAGAGACATATGGAGTTAAAGTCACTTTTTTGACTTCAGTTACTGGATATGTAATGCCATTAGCATTGACTATATTGCTCCGTCTTGGTCTTGTGATCTCCATAAAATCATTTTGACAAAAAGTCATGTGGTCCGTCGCACCTGAATCCACTATCCAGCCACCATAGTCATGTTTATTTGATACATGAAAAGTACAGCTGCCATTACCTTGTTTGCTAAGGTTGTGTGAGTCACCTATTAGTAGAAGAGATAAGTGGGGGTCAGCTTCTACCAACGCCGCTCGTCCTGTTCCATTTGCAGCTTTTTTTTTGTTTCTTTGCTTTGAGTTCATTCCACCATTCTGGGTATCCGTGTAACTTGAAACAAGTATAAAGAGTGTGTTTATATTCCCATAATGTGAGCATCCTTCTCCTTCAGTTCGACCTTTATTTTTCATAGTATCATTTGGTTTCCCCCATTGCTTCTCCATTTGTAGTTTAGGCAATTACTGATCAGTTTTTACACTTTTAGATGCCATAACTGCAACTGCATGTATTTCTGTACCTTTCAACATGACTGATTATCTCATATCTTCTCTTCGAACATAACCATAGGCCTGTTCAATCGTGGGAAAAGGCAGCATCTACAATACATCACTCCGAACCTTATCAAGTTTGTCATCCAATCCATCTAGAAAAATATAAACTCTATCTTCTTGTATACGAGTATTATATTTTTCTATGTCCCTAGCACACTGCATTGGGTTGGGGAGACGAAAATCTATCTCCCTCTATAAAAGAGAGTATTATAGTATGTTTCAATGGATCCCCTATCTTGTTCCACTCTAGACACATGTCTCTTTAGATCATATACTTGAGATGCATCTGTTCCATCAAAAAAGGTGGTAGCTATCGAATCCCATACCTATTTGGCAGTTGAGAAGTGAATAAAATTGCTAATCAAACATGGATCCATTGAGTTGATCAACCATCCCTTCACAATAGCATTCTCTGTTTGCCGTTTTCTGAAACCTGGATCAATAGGATCAGGTTGTGAATAGTCACCTGTTATGTAGCCTATTTTATCTTTGTCTGTGATATACATCTTAACAACTTAAGACCATAAGGCATAATTCTTTCCATCAAGTTTGATTCAAATCTATGCAGCAGCACTATCATTTGTTACTGTCGGGGTCTGAGTCAAGATCTGGTTCATCTTTGCTGTTAAGTCTTCAAGGGTGTTTGTTGTGGAGTCTTCGCCGGTCTGCATAACATCCACCAAACCAGTCTGAGTATTTATCTCTTCGTGATGTATTTATGGATGTTCTAGGTTTGTGTGTAGGTAAAGCAATAACTTAGATAATTCTAGGATCTAGGCTCTGATGTCATGATAAAACATAGAGGACGAGATTTAGAATGAAAGTAAGAAGGGTTTTCCTTTTCTATTTACTGCTGTACAATACTACATATTTATACATGAATGATAATAGCTAATATAGGAAATAAGCTAAATCTAAGGCACCTAAAACCTTCCTATATAAGAAATACAAATCACGTAGTATCAATTATTCCTATATAGAAAATATACAGCTCACGTCAACACTATATTTTTTAAGTATAATATAACGTGATGCTATATACTTTTATTACTATTGTTGTTATAAATCATATTATAAATTTAATTATTTGTTATTTGTCTTTGCAGGTTCATGGTTTCCTTATGATGGGAATTTGGTGGTTGAGCAAGTGCTTGAAACGGAAGAACGTTTTCCAAATTCAGATGGTTACATCATAAATGGCTAACTAGGAGATTTATTTCCTTGCTCAAAAGGCATTCAATACTATATTATTCTTCTATTTATATATACATGGAAATCGTGTTTCCAATTTATAATAACAACGACTCAATTATAAAAAAAAAAAATAGTTGTTTCAAAAAAATATCAAAACTTTTTAAATATTACTACTAAAGTCATTTTAACTAAAAAATTATAAATCTGACACTAAAACGCTAACGTAGCAAGTCATGTCAATTTAAAACATACGTATTATATGTTTTGAAAGGTTTCATATGACTTTTTAAAATATTTCAAACTAACATGACCTCAAGTTAGTGTTCCGGTATCGAATTTATGATTTTTTAGTTAAAATGATTTTAGTGGTAGAATTTTAGAAGTTATTTTTGCAATTTTTTTTGTTACAAAATTGTTATTATGATGTATATAAATTTAGTGTTAATGAATGAAATTAATCAAAATTTTGCTTATAACTAACTATTAATTTCAATTATTGGATGTAGAATCAACATATCGTTGGCAAGTTGAATACGGAAAAACGTATCTTATTCGAATAGTGAATGCAGCTATGAATGCGAAAATGTTCTTCTCAATTTCAGAACACAACTTGACAATTGTAGGAATTGATGCATCGTATGTCAAACCCTTCAACTCAAGCTATATTGTTATGGCACCAGGAGACACCATGGACGTTCTCTTGACAGCAAACCAGCCTCTGGGACACTATTATATTGCTGCTTCACAGTACTACACTGGTCATGGTGATTTTGCATTATATGACAACACAAATGCCACTGCAATTCTTGAGTCCAAAGGCAATTATACTCCCCCAGCTTCGCCTTCTTTCCCGTTCGATACCCTTCCTAATCACACAGATCACAATGCTGCAATTAGTTTCAGAAATTATCTGAAAAGCATTAATCCTCGGAACGTCCCTAAAAACCTTACTACCCAAATGTACATCGTAGCATCTCCTAATGGCTTTTATTACAATGATACCTTAGCTTATGCTACCAGCTTCAACAATGTTTCTTGGACAAATCCCCTAACTACTAACGTTCTTCAAGCCTATTACAAGTATGCTTTTGCTCTCCCTGTCTCTCTCACAAATGCATTTGAATTTATTAATCTTAATACATTGCCAACGCCTAAACTCAGTATCAAAAGTCATTTAGATATCGCAACTTTTCGAACAACCATATAGACACTTGATAAATATAAAATTTTGATGAATTCAAGAGTCTCTGTTATGGTACAAAAAGTTGAGAACTAAATAACTTATTTTTTTTTGCTGAATTTAGATATCTACATATATATTACTCTCTATTTTCCGGTCAAGTTTTTTAACTTTCGAGTTCTTCACACAGAATAAGAAAATAATTAGTTAATGAAATATATTTTTATTAATTTTCTAGCACCCTCTGGTCTTACAAAAGAGAATTAATGGCGTTAATGGAGGATTACTAAATCGAAATGCTGGTGGGAATATATTGTGTTTTGAGAAAATGCTAAAAATAAATTCTTATTTGATTTCTAAAACTTACATGGCCAAATATTACCTATTTGTATTATAGTGCCAAAATCTCCATATTTTGAAATTTTAGAAGTAAAAATTAAGTTTGACGGCAAAAAAAACCTACATTTGATTAATTTTGATAAAATGAAGTTAATTTGGAAGTCTTAATTTTAACAAAATAGAAGTTGAAGGGTTTTAATATAAACAAAAGATAAATAATTCATATATATATAATACATTATTCTTTTTATTCCAATTATTTAATGATCGTTCTAATTCAAGTCAACTTGTCAAGTATATCTATATATATATATTGATTGATTAATTGGTAATATTGGCAGGAGTATGGCTATTGCACTATCATGTAGATCATCATTTAAGTTGGGGAATGGCAACAGTTTCCATAGTAAAGAACGGAGGAAGCCCCGAGACTTCACTCAGAAATCCACAGACTTGTATGCCTTCTTGTGACCATGCACCACCAATCAAACTTTGGAATTTTCAAGATTCTTCTGAATTTTCGCAAAGGAATTGAAAATGTTTCCGATCTTTGCCAAGAAAAAAGAAAGTACATATGCCATGGTAATAATTATGAACAATCAATCGAGAGATGGTAATGGGCAGAACAAAATATCCAATTAGATTTACTATTTTTAATTATATGGAGAGTACATGGGTAATAATAAATTGATCAGGAGTGCTTTTTATCAGTAATCTAGTAGCGCTCAGTGAGAGGGTGCAAAATTCGATCCGATTAGAAAATTCTGAATAATACAATTCAAAATTTGCATTAGGATAGAATTGTTATAATTATTTGGATTGAATAGGGTTGGAGAATTATATAAATTTCGGGTATGGATTAAGTGAAATCCTTGCCTAACCCTACCCGATTGAAACCTATAAATATAGTATGCATTATGTTAAATATAAATTTGAGAGTTTCGGCCTAGCGTTGGAGACATTATCAAGTCATGTTTCTTTCCTGAAAAGTATGTTATGGAGATGAGTGCTCTAACATCCAGAAGTTTGAAAGAAATGTAACATTGATGTTAAGTTAACAAATATTTATAAGTAGTGATATTTTAGCAATTAAACAAAATAAACAGGGAAAAATTAGTAAAATAAAACAGTGAAACAACCCAATACACCAAGCAGATGACAAACATGATAAACCAACACAATAAAAAAAAAAAAAACATTATTCACCATTGTGGCAAACAATAGCGAACAATGATTTACAACCACGCAAACAAGCTCCAAGTAAACTTGGATTATTTTTCTCAAGAACATAAATTAGATGGAGATGCTATAAGGAACTCCTCTTCCTGTAACCCCGGAATCAGATTGTGGCTTTAAAAGTTCATAAGGAACAATTCCAGCTCCATTTCTATTCTTATATTTCGGATTAACATTTCTCTCATCAATAGTTCCTTCAAGTTCTTTAAGCCTTCCGCTGAATTTCTCAAAAGCTGCTTTTATGATAGGATCCATAGCCCAAGATGGTTCTATTTCTTTGCCAATGTACTCTTCATCGGGAGAATGAGTCGACAGAACATCTAATATAGCCATAACTTTTGTTGCCTGACACTGTGAAGGGAATGTTGTCAAAAGTACCACTTCAGGTTTCTCTGCAAAGAATTTCCAATCTGTATCTGTCGGATCTTCAATTGGCATCTTCAATCTTGCAATTGTAGGTCTATTTGGGAAATACCCTCCATAAGTATATTGCCCAAAGTTCACTGCCGCATGGAGACCTGAGGCTACCCATACAATTGTTGTAATGATTTCAATTAAGTCCTGAGTTGTTTTCAATTCAGGCCACCATGGCTCGTCCTTTTTATCACCGTGGCCAACCGTGCGAATTTCTGTCCAAAATGCCTGCAACTCCTCATCGGACAGCACTACACTTGAATTTGGATAGTAGTGATTTACATAGTCCGTGACCCAAGTTTTAATGGCATCCCATAAAATTAGTCCATCATTAGCAAATGGATAATCTTCAATTGCCAGTTTTAGACCATGAGGAGCTGACGGATCTTCAACGGCCATTCCTCTGCCAATTTCAAAAACAAAATCAGTACCTAATTAATTATGTTTTGATTGCCTTGAACATAATTAAGTGTTTTAAGTTACCGGCTAATTAGATCTTTGGGCAGTGCTTGGTAATCAAATCTCCAAAGTTTATCATATATTACAGCGCTCATTTCCATAGAATACTTTCCAGGGAAGAAACATGACTCTATAATTCCTCCTCCGTTGATTAATGATGATCGAGCTAAAGCATTGATCTCCATTGTATATCGAAAATGAGGGTGCAAGAGTCTGTAAATTGGATGCATAGCACTGAGCTGGCGATTGGCTGCAATTATGTATGGTTCTGTGCAAGCATGCGTTCTCAACCTAAAAATTAACACAAAAAAAGGAAGACTTCCTTAAAAAAATTCGCAATAAGTGGCATCAAAGCTAACAAGCAGTTAATAATACCAGTGGCTAATAAGCTGGTGATAGCCGGAGTCATGGGCGAGGACATGAGCTTTAGCCAGCCTCCAAAGCCAAGCACCAGTGGAATGCCAAGCTGGTCTAAAGGCATGCTTCCATTGTGGCTTTCCGTCCATAGGCGGGCGAACTAGCTCGATGGCTAGCGGGCGCAATGTGTTGTCTGCCGTTAAGAAGAATACTGTGCGAGATCCATATAATGTAGTATTCTCAAGCTGTCTCACTTTGCTCACATATGGTAACAATAGATCATGGTAGTCTAGGATGAATAACTTTTTCTGTTTTACAGCCTGCATCATTTAAGAATTCCATCATTAATTAGTAATTCGGATATTTATATGTTTAATTCTCCGAAATTAATGTTTTTATTGTTTGTTTTTCGTTTATACCTCTTCAACTGTCATAATCCCTCCGATCTCTTCCTCTATTATTTGAGTAGTAATTGCTGACTCTGGAGGCCCATAAACAACAGGATCTAGCTCACTCTTTAACGGCCATTCCTGCATGCATGGTTTTATCCAAATAACTTCGATTAAAGTTTATGATTTTTATTCAATTCTCATCTCAAACATTACTGGTCCATATCATATGCAACTCATATGATGATAAACTCGTATGCTTTCATTATTTGTCCAGATCTACATTTTTTTAAAGGTAACTTGATCAGATTCATTTTGATTTTAAAAGTATAACATTGGCATTTCATATGATCAGCGTATCATTGACAGAATTCATGCATGAAGACTTTCAATTTTCAATTATTTACCGTAATCAATTTTATGCTTAATGGATTAAGGCCAGCAAGTGTTTGGCGACCGAATTCTTCGTCTCTAAACCAAAAAAATCTGTCTCCTGAAATTACAAAAAACTCATATATATGAGAGAGGAGATAATAAATATTCAAAAATTGTGCATTTGTTTAAATAAAATAAGACGCAGAAAAGAAATAAAAGATATATCTTACTCTCCATTGTAGCTGGGGTCTCAAATGTCAAGTACTCTTTGGCCTCGTCTGTAAGAGTCTTAACAAGATTGGGCAGCAAATCTTTCCAACAATTCTGGTCGAGAGGAGGCAAGTTGATTCCTTCATTGAACAGAGTATCAATGGCTGTGAAGTATGGGAATCCAAGATTGGGGTCTACATATGCATCCTCTAAATATGGAATCGCTGCATGCAGTAAAGAGTAACATGTCTTTGCGCCGAAAGATTGTTCCTTTACTTCCGAGAATTCTTCATCACGAGGCACATACACGCTGCTGCTCTTCGACTCTGAGTATGGATCTGTTCAGAGCCAATAGTTATCCATAATCCATGTCATTAAACCTTAAGAAAATGAACTAATGAATGTGACATTCTTGATTGAATAAGAGATACCTGTCTTGCATCTTGGCCTTCCTGTTCTGCAACGTCTAGGATAAGGGAGCTCGCTGCCACCAAGCACTGGCCTTTTTAAGGCTTCGTCGCTGTCAGGGTCACCAAGATCATTGTAAACATCGTAGTCATATATTCTGTCGCCTTTGTGGCGCTCTTTTTCATCACCATTGCCTCTTAGGTTGTGAAGCTCTTGCTCTCTCAGCTTCTTCAATCCATCTGGTGTTTCTGATGGCAAGTATGACTGCTGACAAAAATTCATGTTTTAACTTTTAAACCAATAATTAAATGTGCTTTATTTATTTTTGTTTTTGTCTCTGCTTATATTTTATTGTTTTCATTATTTTTATCAGAATATATGTGTGTGTGTGTGTGTGTGTGTTGTGCGAAAGAAAGTAACCTTATTAGTGAAAAAGAGACGTTTGTGCTTGCTTTGGGCTAGAACCCAGGAATTACAAGCAAAATTAATAGTTCCAATTGGGAACCCATCAATGGCCATATTCTTGATGAACATCTCTGAATGGTGCTCATTTTCAACATAAATAGCTCCTACTTCTCCAAAACCAGATGGTATTTCCAAATCTGCTTCGTACTGAATTTCCGACCCTTCTTCACCTTTTTTATGTGCATACCCTTTAACTTTTGGCTTGTCCAATCCCGTCTCTTCGAAAATTAAATAAGTAAATTCAAAAATATACAAATATATTTTAAAACGTTAATTCTACTAATAACAAATGAAAAAAAAGGAGTAAAATCATTAAATCAAACATGTACGTAGATAGTGTAATAATTAGAAAAGCATTTACTTGGATCAAGCTCAGCGCTAACAAGCTCTAGGAGGAGTGATTTTCCACACCAGTCTGTATAATCGTCTCTAATATCATCAAACCCTTTTTTCACCTCTAAGTGAGATAAGTGAGATCGGAAACCACCGACAGGCTTTTGCACAGTCACTGTAGCTTTCACTTTCATAAACTTCTTTTGCTCTACTCTTGCTATGGCTTTTATATTGCCAGCTATGGATCCAATTCCAACTACTTTTCTCTGTGTTCTAGTAAACGAGGACCTTAAAGGGATAGAGAGATGGGAATGGGGATGGCCATTTAAGAAAGTTTTGGGCAGCAGAACGAAAGCTCTTGAGGTTTGAGAGTGCTGAATTTGTGGGTTCAGCATTCTTCTTGATTTTCTTACGTTGAAGAAGGAGATGAGAGGTGAGAAGACTGTGAATTAGAGGTAGGTTTATATAGAAGTCCGCCATGCAGAAGGCGAAAATTAATGATGTTAAAATTACTAAATATATATTTTTATTATTTTTTTATTATCTTAATAACACGTGTGTAAGATTTTAGGATTAATACATGATTTCTCTCAACATGTAATATGAATATAATAAACATGTACTCCATCATCTCAAAGTAATTGTCTTTTAAGATTTCTAAACAAATACAAAAAAAAAAAATTCTAATTAATAATCTTGCTTTTAGATAAATTTGCAATAAATTGATAAAAATATATACCTTTATTTAATATAATGTTGATCACTTAATTAGAAGGGGTAATATGAGTGGAGAGGGTAATTCGAACTTTTTAAAGTGACACAGTAACTAATATTTGATTTAAAAATATAACATGATCATTGAAATGCGAATTCGCTTTTATCAATTAGTGAATTCGAGGAAATAAAAATATAGGTACATCCTCACTAGTAGAACTCAAATAGCAGTTAGCTTCAATTCATTAGATTTAAATTGCTTATATATATCATTTGTTGTGATATAAAATAAAATGCTGTCTTGTGCTGCTGCCACTTCTCATTTCATGAAAGCTTTTTATGTTTATGTAAAAAAAAAAATTTAGACTACCTCAACCAAACATGAAAAAGTAAATGATGCTTTTTTTATTCCACTTTAAGTGATTAATTTCAATTTAGTATGCAAATTAAGAAAGTGATTACAAAATTTAAATTTTATAAAGATATATTAGCAATTGATTAAATTGCCGTCTTTTAATTTCAAGTATTACATTTAATTTTTTACAAGAGCAAAATTAAAATTATCACTCCATTAAGTTTAAATTGATTTAGAGTTATAGATATATTTGTCGTCAAGAATTTAATTTTAACTAACAGTAAAGAATGATTGATTTTATATATATATATATAAACAACCAAAAGTTTTTTTTTTTGTTTGAATAAAAGAAAAGTTAAAGTTTTTGTTCATACACTAAATTCTTATACTTTCAAAATTACATATTGGATCTCTAAACTTAACTATTAGAACATATTAAATTTAAACGGATGTTAAAAATAATAGAATTCTATTAAAATATATGCGATTTTTACCGAGCGTGTATTATACTATTGTTTGTACTATTCATTTTAGACTTAATATATTTTTTTAAAAAAATTAAAAACTCAATATATAATTTTGAAAGCATAGAGATTGAATATGTAAAAATATTAAAATTTATAAATTAATTTATGAATTTTACCAAATTAAAAAAAAAAAGCTCACAGTGCCTAAAATATAAGTTAGCATGTATTATTTGATTGTTTGGTACAATTTATTTAACTCCATCTATGTAACAAATTTTCATCCTAAACGGTAGAAAAGCGAAGTGAATGGTAGAAAAAATTTGTTAGAATATGTAAAATGTCTATTATAAAAGTTAGGGATTAACAAAAAAAATCGAAAATATGGTTAACCATAAAATCGGTCCGAAACTGAATCAATTTTTATGGTTAACCGATCCGATAGATTCGGTTACGATTTTTAATTTTTATATTTTTGATTAATAGTTACGGTTTAGATTTTTAGGTACCGGTTAACCGTTAGTCAACGGTTAACCAGTTCATATATATATATAATTTTTATATCTTCAATTTTTTCTCTTTCTCTCAAAAATTTACATAAACTAATATTTTAAAATATATTTAAATTATATTTTAATTTTTTTTATCTTAATTTATATTATGTCATTATCTTTAATTATATAGTAATATTTATATATAGTATACGATTAAATTTTATATATTTTTTATATTAAATTAAATTTATATTATGTCATTCTCTTTAGTTATATAGTAATATTTATATATAGTATCCGATTAATTTTTATATATATATTTTTTTTATCATATATTGGTATTCATATTTTACTTAATAGCGTGTAATTATATTTTCTTATATTTTAGAGTTTATGTTATAACATTTAATATTATTCAAAATTTTATTTAACTTAAAATCAAACATATTCTAATTTTCAACAAATATTAAATCTATTTTATAATATCATTTATTAATCTATATAACATGAATTTTAACTAGTAAATTATATTTGTTTCGTAATTTTTATATTAAATTACTTTACACATTTGAAATTGAATTGAATTTTGTCTAATTTTTTTTAATAATTTATGTTATAAATTTTAATAGTTAACCGAAAAATATTGGTTAACCAAATTGAAATCGATTGATTGATTAACCAAATGTAACGGACTGATTAATGGTTAATAATTTTAAAAAATCGATATTAATGGACTGGTTAATTTTTTTGCTAATGGACCGATTAACCGATCCATGCTCATCTCTAATAAAAGTAAAAAGCTACACATTCTCTTTCATATTTTGTCCACTTGTTGCTTTTCACTCCGTTGAAGCTCTCTCTTCCGAGCGAAATTTGCATGGACAGCAATAATTGATTAGGTAATTAAATCATATAACACACCACTTTAATGTAATTTGCCCATTTCATAGCAATTAATTAAATGAGTGAGGTATATTATGTTTTTGTATCATTAATGACATGGATGTCATTTTGCAAGAAACGGAGTTCACGTTTTGACAGCCTAACATCAATCACATCATTCATTTTTGCTTTGGCAATTAGTCAATTTGATTGAACAAATTTTTGTAATTTTAACTAATTTAAAGATCATATATTTAAATAACTCAAATACTAAAATAAAATCACCCGAATCTCTTCTTTTTAAGTAATAACGTGTAATAATATGTGTATTCGTTCATCCTGAAATCCTTACTCCGCCACTATCCCTAAGAAGTGGACCCTTTGGTTACCGCGTGATAATGTTATTGTTAGGGTCTCTTATGGCCCCTAGTGCGATAATGTGTTTGTTAGGGTCTCTTATGGCCGCTAGTTTTTGTCGTTTGTGGATGTACCCCAACCGAAAGAAAGTGTTAAAGGTTCTCTTTATTAAAAAATAATTCATTGAGCACAGTGAGATGAGTATCCCCACAAAACTATAGAAAATCAACATGTGAACATTAACATTTACTTTACTTTGAGTTCAATCAATAGCTTCTTGTTAAGTTTAATCAAATTGAAATGCACATAATAAAACAGTGCCAAATAACACGTATAGTTTGAATTTATATTTAATGTCTATTCAGAGTTTAATATATAAAAATTAAAAATTTAACAGCAAAAATTAAAAGATCTGTAGGTATATTTGGCATTTTATTTTATTGGGTTAAGAAGCATATAAATTAAGAAGTGTTTATATTAATAAGTTTGAACTTTTTTGTAAGGAAATTAGAAGTGGTTTACGTCTGCAACAGTGGGCTCTGGATGCCTGCTCAAATGGTGTTCTGTTCTCGTAATTCCATGTGCCAGTAAAGTAAAGAGACAAATAATTATCGTATTGCCTATCTATCTGGAAAAACATTATGCATCATGCATTGAGCACCCTCACTATTTTATGAGTTCGCAGTATAACCTACACATTCATTTTTGATTCATAAGCAATAATAATATGAATATGGGGAGTTTGGTGTAAAATATTTCTATGGCCTCATTCTTCAAACACTGAGGCTCCGGTCCACCAATTCTTCAATACCCTTTCTGATTCATTAATTTCAATTTTTTTATTATATCAATCATATATGCCTATATATATTCAAGGAAGTATAATTATTGGCATCATACTGAGAAAAGAACAGAAGCTACAGATTGAAGAAGGTGAAATATAATAAAAGAACATGAATATATTAATAAAACTCAACTTATGTTCTCTTGATTTTGGCCTCAAATATTTGCATGCAGGAAAGAAATTAAGAATAAAATAATGTATTAAAAATAAAGAAAATAATGTGCTTGCGGTTGGAAGGAGAATCCTTCAACAGTCATACCTACAAATTAATTGTCCTTAAGCCGCAATCACTTTGTGGGCCCCAGACATCTTTATTATGCTTAATATAATATTAAAGCAAGCTGTTCCATTGGAGGTATCTAAAATTCAATTCAAATTTGTTAAAAAAAATCTAAATTCAATTGAATGCAAACAAATAATTACTAAATTAATACAAAATTAGATATATGCAATGATCGATTCGGTTCAATAATCAAACCGAAATAATTAAAAATTAATTTTTTAAAAAATTTGATTAACCGAATCGAACTATTTAAATAATCAAATACTAACCAAATCGAACTATTTAAATAATCGAATACTAACTGAATTGAATTTTTCGATCGGTTCGGTTAATCGAAAAACTAAAAATTAAAATCATTTTTTTATAAAATAAAAAATTATATCTAAAAATTATATAAAGTTACAAATCATAATATACTAAAGTAAAAACATCTAAATTATACAAAATAAAAGTTCAAATTAAAGATACAATCCCAAAATATTTAATAAATAATACAACAAAAATCGTTAAATAATTTCTTTTATTCAATCAATTTTCAATCCAATCATCAAATTTCTGAATTATCTCTTAAAAAAATAGATATAAATAATTGATAATGTACTCATATAATTTGCAACTCAAAATAAGGTAATTTAAATATACAAAATAATTATCCAATTCAAAAATTCAAAAAATTACATAATTAAATAGAACTTCGATCGTTTTTTGTGGTTTTCTCATCCAGAAACTGAACCGAAATTCTTTAAAATCTCAAACCAAAACCGAACCTAAAAAGTTGGTCGGTTTGGTTCACATTTTCAATTTCAACCGAAGTTGCTCACCTCTACCCAAAATTGATCTATTTTATTCTTTAACCCAATACCCATTAGGTAAATTCAAAACTGATCAATTTTATTTTTCAACTAATTGAGTCTGTACACGATAAATTTTTTCTAAAATCTCTCTTTTTTTTCTCATTTTCGTCTCTTCCCATTTTTTTATTAATTTTCTTTTGTGTCAAAAATGATCAAATCAAAGTGATTAAAGTTTTAGAAATGAAAATTTGAAACTAGAAGAGCCGAAAGTTGGGGGATTCCGGGAAATAGGCTTTTGGAATGTAATTTGAAAGTTTAAAAATGATTAATAAATAGAATTTATATTTTACTCAAAATTGAAATAAAAGAGAATAGAATAAGTATATCCGAGCATGGATTGTTCCTCAGGGTGACACGTGTTGAAACCTTATTGGTAGGGTTGTGGTCCACTGTAATGAGATCATTTTCTGCACCCATGCTCATGCAATTAGCTAGGGACGTGCTCCCTCTGCATGGCGTACCTCAAGACGGCTAGTCCATTGGACCAAAGACTCCGAGATAGAGGACCAGTATGATTTTCAGGCTTCAGGGTGTCATTGGATGCTATTGGGTCTGATCCAACTCACTTTCTACTACTTATTGACCTGTTTGAAAATATATATCTTCCTTAGCCATAAGTATAGATAATTATTCATTTTAAGAGTTAGCTCCAATTATGCGTTTAATTATTTTACACCTACCTACCCAAAACTTGTCTCCATTATTACAATCAATTTCATCACTTTATGTATATATATGTATAGAATTACACAGTTAATTTGTCTCCATCCAAGCCTAACATTTTATTCATTTAATTAGTTTGTTCAATTCTTACAATCACAAAAGCTGTGGGAACAAGAACTTTTAACTTGTTTTATTTTGTTTTATAATGGATCGACTGAGAAAAAGAGTGTGAAATTACGACTTAAAGTATTATTAGATCTAAAGTAGTAAAGTCTAAGAATAAAAAACACAAACTTAATTTAAATTTGGATAAAACCGTGCACGAACGGCCATTGAAGAGTGAGCTTGATCATGCGGTTTATGGACCTCTAGAGTCAGCAATTAAGGGATAATGACAATTGAAAAGGTAACAAACAAAACAGAAAGAATTAATTTCGAAGAAATAAAACACATAAATAGCGTAATTACTAATTAAGGATCGAATTCTTAAGTGATGTAGGCTGTAAAACAGAAGAAGTTATTCATCCTAGACTACACTGATTTGTTTTTACTATATGTGAGCAAAGTAGGGGGGCTTGAGACAATGAGATTACTACGTTATATGGATCTCGCACAGTATTCTTCTTAAATGAAGACAACACATTGGGCCCGCTCGCCATCGAGCTGGTTCGCTCGACTATGGACGGAAAGCCACAATGGAAGCACGCCTTTAGAGCAGCTTAGCATTCCACTGGCGCTTCGCTTTGGAAGCTAGCCAAAGCCCATGACTCCAGCTAACATCAACGTATCAGCCACTGGTAATATTGATGGAGAAACTTCTTCCCTAAATAGATACAGTGCAATGCTGATAGAGGAGTTGAGATGGAAGATGTGGAGCTGGATCGGAATTCTTTTGGGCCAAGAAAGTTGCTGGTCTACAGCCGCTTACCTTTTCATTTTCCAACGCTCCTCAGAAGAAGAAGTGGGCTCCTTGGACTTCCATTGATGGTGAGCAAGAAATTCAAAGGAAAAATTCTAGGAGGAATATGGGGGAAGGGATTGCACCGCTATTATCATCATGAGTGAATCTACATAGAAGATTCCATGGTAGCCATGCACCTCTGGAAGCTGTACCAGAAATAAGAAAACGCCACCGTTTGGATACACATTTGAATATGGAAATAAGAGGACTTTTTTTATTATTTTAAATTTTAGCCCTAAAATTCAACTAATTAATGTGATATGTTTTGTCACCTAATGCTACTACACATCAACCTGTCTTGATTTCCACCATCTACGTGGCAAATGTTTAATCTCAACTGTTAAATGAAAATTAATTATTTGTACTACTTTTTTAATTTCTACCATCACTTATATTTTTGACGTGAACATTTGGACATATGGATCTTAAGTAATCTTTTCGTAAACATTCAATGCTTAATTTATGAAATTAACTCCATTATATTGGTGTTTTATGCATTTGCATGATTTTTCTTAGAGTTAATATTTTTTTACGTAAAAAAATAGAAAAACAAAAAAACAAAAACTAATAGGGATCATTTAATTTGACCCTATTGCATATCACTGCAAGCAAAAAGAAAAAAAAAACCCTTTTGCTTATAGTGATATTTATCAATATGGAATAGTAGGAAACATTATGGAGAATTTATATGTTAGCCTTCTTTCTAACCTAACTTGGATAGGCAAGAAGACGGGCGTATAAATGAATAGTCAAAAAGCTGTTTTCTTGTCGCAATGTAGAGTTTACATGAGGCGAGATTGTCAGATCATTATAAGTTATGAAGGAAATAATGCATAATAAGAATATAAGAATGGGATAATAAGCCAATTTACAATCATTATATTGTGTTTGCTTAGAAGTTTTGATGTTTAGTTAGTGGCTCATAACAAATACTCTTGTACCTGGATGAGATTGTTCCTGAAAAGTTACATTGTAATTGTAGCTTGGATCAACTGCCATTTGGTTTAAAAATAAAAGAAGGTGTTGTACTTGCTATCGAAAAGCAACTCTATGCAATTATAACTTGTCTTTTATTTGCTTTGATTTGTTTATAACATATGCAATTCTATTTGTAGACTGTCACTTGGTTGGGTAGTATTTGACTAGACAGTAGGTAGAACTATATAGGTGGCATTCATTCAAAATCAGTTCAATGATGTTTATATCCCTGTTATTTGACTGGTCGAGAACCTATTTTCTGAATGAAGTGTCAAACTCCATGTCCTACATATTTATTCGCTTCAAATGCAACTGCTATATTGCTGATTCCACATGACTTAATATAACTTACTATGTCATAATAGCTAAAGTGGAAACAGATTAGCACCATGATTTCGAGTTATTTTAACTTATTCCGAGCAACCTGTATGTTTAATTCTCTTTCAGGAGCCTTGTAGTGTTAAGAAAGTTATGGAAATCAATGAGCACATTGGATGTGCTATGAGTGGACTAATCGCTGATGCTCGCACACTAGTTTAACATGCACGGGTGGAGACTCAGGTACTATTTTCATTATTGATGTTGTCATACCTTATAGACTTGTTGGAATGGTTATGTAACTAATTCTTTTAATTCTTTAGAACCATAGATGATTCTCTTATGGTGAACCCATGACAGTTGGGTGCACTATGCAAACGTTTTGTGATTTGGCTCTAAGATTTAGCGAGGGCAATGAAGAATCTATGGTAAGCTATCTTTTCATCACTTATAAGAACAATTTACTATTTGGTGATCTGATTTTGCATATTTTCATACCTTTTGTGTGTATTTCTTTCTGAAAATAATGATTACTTTGCTCATTCTTCAACCTTCCATTATTACTTTGCTCATTCTTCAACCTTTCATTCTTTTCCACCATTTTAAATTGATATAAAATGTGAATATCTTTTCTTTTTTCACTTTACATTTGAATGTCAATTGCATGATTTCTACTTGGATTGGTGCTTTATGGTGCTCAATAGTTGTTATAAAGAACTTCTAGAACTATTTTTTTTTTTTTTTTGCGAAATGCACGGGGTATCCTGGATGGGCTCCAACTGTGGAAGGCACCTTTAAGCCCGTACCACACCCAGACTAATCCTCGTTCGCACCGTGTCGGCCCAATTAAGGGGTAGTGTGCTGGCCAATGTGTTGCTCCGTACGTGAGACTTCTAGAACTATTTAATGTAACTAGCAAATTAAAAAAGCATTACTTTTATATATATGTATTGATATAGTTTTTTCTCTGCTCTTCACTTCATATTGCAAGATGTTATTAAGTTTTAATGTGTCCTAATTCTATAAGTCCTAAATAATTTGATAGGCCTGTGCATACAGCAACATACTTTCTTAATATATCTTGTTACTGAGTGAAGGCTGAGTTTTTTACTATCTTTATCAATGTGGTTTTGGATATTAATTAGGTTTGTCTAGGATCAAGCTTTCCTCCGGTGCCAAGAAAGTTATACCAAGTGGATGCAGAGCTATGGTCCGTCAAGTTATAAGTGGAGGTAGGACTGAGAAGCCTCTACTGAAGGCTGGAAATGCATATCACAAATACAGAGTTATCTAAACTATATATCCACGAGTTATTAATTTAGGGTTCCAGCAGACTTTATAATTGTTTTATAGTTAGGTCAATAATGTATATATATTACTTTCAATTATTTCATTTCAATTAATGGTTGCTTTAGTTAACATTGGGATTCTATAACAATTTTATATTTTCAACTCATGAGTCTAATTTCTTCTTGTCCATCTATTTTATATTATTTCTTCTGCATAGAAGATAATAATTAAAAAATTATAATAATTTTTAGTGATGGAATAAGATGGATGGCACCATCATGAATTTTTTTAATTGATGGGTGAATTTAGCAATGGAAATAAATTTTATCATTAAAAAATATCAACCATCAATCTGCAACCATTCCTTCCATTGCTAATTCTGATTAGCAATGGAAAATGAACAATTTCTGATGCTAATTTTCATTATTAATTAAGTATTTTTTTTATACTGTATATGAAGCAACCACCTAATTTTGTTGTTCAGGGGGAGTACGGTAAGGTTTACTATCTGAAGAAATCTCTATGTGGTTTGAAGCAGAGTCGCTGTGCTTGGTTTGGCAAATTTAGCACAGTGGTTCAAGAGTTTGGCCTAAAGAAGAGTCAATATGATCATTCAATTTTTTATAGACAATCATCAACTGATATCATTCTTATTATCGTTTATGTTGATGATATTGCCATTACTGGGAGTGATTATATAGGCATCTCTTCTCTCAAGTTCTTTTTGCATACTAATTAAGTTTCACACTAAAGACTTAGGCCAGCTGAAATACTTCTTAGGAGTAGAAGTTTCAAGGAGAGAAAAGGAAATTTTTCTACCACAAAGGAAGTATATCATTAATTTGCTTGCAGAAATTGAAAAACTGAAAGCCAAGCCTTGTAGTACTCCTATGGATTCCAATGTGCATCTTATGAAATATGATGATGATCCTTTTGATAATCAGAAAAAAATATAAGAGGTTGGTTGGAAAACTTAATTATCTCACTATGACTTATCTAGATATTGCATTTGTTGTAAGTGTTGTTAGCTAGTTCATGTCTGCTCCCACAGTCAAGCATTGGGCGGCTTTAGAGTAGATCTTGTGTTATTTGAAAGGCGCTCCTAGACTTGGTATACTTTATAGTAATCATTAGCATACTCACATTGAGTGCTTTACCGTTGTTGATTAGGCATGTTCTAAGATTGATAAGAGGTCAACTACATGCTACTGTATTTTTGTTGGAGGAAATTTAATATCTTGGAGAAGCAAAAAGCAAATTGTGGTATTCAGATCTAGTGCAGAATCTTAATACAGAGCTATGTCACATTTTGCATGTGAATTCGTCATTTGCTTGCTAAAATTAGAATAAATTTAATTTTTCATCTCCAACAAAACTTTGGTATGATAATCAAGTTATTCTTCATATTGCCTCCAATCCAATATATCATGATTGTCACTTCATTCGTGAAAAGATTCAAGATAATATCATCTGAATGAGACATGTGAAGACAAGAGAACGGTTGGATGATTTATTTACAAAGAATTTAAATGGATCTCAAGTTGAATATTTATGTAGCAAGCTGGGCATGATTAATATTTATGATTCAGTTTGAAGGAAAGTGTTATAGGATAGTGTGTAAATAGTTGTTACAGGATAGTGTGTAAATAGCTAGACTTTGCCTTTTCCATAAAGCACACTTTTTTTATTGTAACCTTTTCTTATCCTTTTCCACCTAGTGTATTTATACTTTATACTTTTCATCTTATATATATATATATAATCTTTAACAGAATTAATGAGAGAGAAAACCTTTCCCATTTTGCTTGTTCCGTAACAAACTGCATGACTAATGGTTAAATGACGCGCCTACTATAAATGATCGGTTATCTTATCATTACTTATTTAAATGGTGTCATTCAATAATTTTATTTAATTAAATGACTAATAATATTAAAATTGAGAATTAAAGAATTACTATTTACAGGCCTAAAGTGCATATTTTCTAAAATACAAGGATTTAATTAGGGAAGATTTTTTTAAGAGAATTATTTTGGTTATGTTTCCCCATTTTTAGATTTTCAAATGTAAGAAGCCCCATTTTCTTTGAGCAACAGTTCGAGGAAGCTGGTGTAAATTTTATTCAGAAGGCCTATTTTGAAAATTGGGATGGGAGTTGTTCTTCTTCGGCATGCTTGGCCACTAGTGATTTTTCAAGACAATCCATGGCATTCCACATCACAGTGAAGGCAAAAGATGTTTTTACATCATTGCTTATATCAGTTACACAACTGTAACAAAACTGTCACGCTCACTTCTAAGTATCAAAAACATACTCCGATCAAATACGAGACATCTGATTGAGGGAGAAGAAATCTGTGCCATTCCATTCCATTCCATCTCATGTGTTGGGGTCAGATTAATAATTTACTTTTAAACCAAACTATGGATAGAAAAAGTGCATATTACAAGTATATATGTTCTCAATTTGAGAACTAAAATGATCTAATAAACTGCACCAATTTATTCAGGGCATTATAAGAAAAACCACCTTCTCTTATTTCCATTTCCGTTTTCTCCTTCAATTTCATTGCCCTATGCCTTATTTCCTCTCCTTCTTCATCAACCATAAGTCTTTTCACAACTCTTTCTATCTCATCTCTCTCTAATTCATTCTCCAACTGCAAACCCACTCTCCATATATCACTTACAAATCTTGCACTCACTTTCTGGTCCCCAAAGCTTGGCCTGCATATCAATGGAACTCCTTCACTTATACTTTCAAGCATTGAGTTCCATCCACAATGGCTCCAAAACCCTCCTACTGCTTTATGTGCCAAAACTTCTTTTTGAGGTGCCCATTTCACAATGCAACCTCTCTCTCCAATACTTTCTTTAAACCCTTCAGGTAATGCTTCAATCCATTCTGAAGCATCAACTGATCCAGGTCGAATCACCCACAAGAAAGGCTGCTTGCTGTTGGCTAATCCCGAAGCCATCTCAACTAAATCTTTCTGTTTCATTGTAGCTATGCTTCCTGTGCTTATGTAGATTACAGAATTGATAGTTTGGTGGTCAAGCCATGATATACATCTACTGTCTTCTTCTAGCAAGCTAGTGGAGGGTGATAATGGAACAATTTTGTGTATAGGTCCTATTGCAAAGATTGGAACAGGGATTTTTTGTTTTAGCTGTGATAATGATGACTCTTCTAGGCAGTTCATTGTATTGTAAATAATGGCCTTAGATCTTCTTATATTCATTGCTGTAGCTACAAGCTTAAAGAAATTTTGCACTGCCCCAAAATTTGATATGGGCAGATCCTTTAGTCTGAGAAAAGGATGCTCTGGTGCTGGTTCAACCGATGTAGGATCTGTCATTAATTTGTAGCACAAGGACTTGGTTAGGGATGAAAATGAATCGGTACACAAAAAGACCAGTAATGTTGGCAACAAAAAATAAATAAATAAACCAACCAAATATGTATTAAGAAAAACTGACCGGACCGACCAAACAATGCTGTAACTAGTTTGATCAGTTATATGGTATGGGCCCTTTTATAAATATAAAGGATGACGTAGTTTTACAAAAGTTTGATCGGTTCAAATATATAGACATTTCTTTGCCAAAAATCAAACCGAATCAAATGTATCAAATTTAACAGTGAGAAATCGAATTAAATAAACCAAATGTCTTTTCAATTTGATTTTATTGGTTTTTTCACCATAAACCAGACCAAATTTCTATTGGTTCGGTTCGGTTTTTGGTTTATGTGGTTGAACACACCTATTAAAAAGTATTAATTATTTTAGTTCTCTGTACTGTTGAAAATATTAAAAAAAACTGATGATATTTTTGCAGCCATGAGATTGTTGGAGAATTGATTCAAAATCATTAATTTTATGTAGTGACTAAATTAGTGAATTTATTTTAGCATGTTTATAATGTTTTATTAATTGTTATTTAGTTAGTGGAGTTAATGATGTTAGTGGAGTTAGTGAATTAGTGGGGTTATAAGTTAATTGTTTAGTGGAATTAGTGGGTTAGTGGCCTAAGTTTATGGTTAAAATATAAGCCTATAAATAGGCATATGTAATTTATTTTTAGGGAAATTGGGGAAATGAAATTTATATGTTCTTGATCTAAAAAATTTCCCCAACAGTGGTATCAGAGTCATTCTTGATCACGGGTTTGTGAGAAAAATTGAGAGAAAACAAGTGAGTATCCATATTACAATGGCCTCAAACACTTGTCCTTTAACTTCACCTCCCATTTTCACAGGAGAAAATTACCAATTATGGGCTGTCAAAATGCAAACATATTTACAATCATTTGATTTATGGGATGTGGTTGAAAATGACAGCGAAGTTCCACCGTTGCCAGCGCATCCAACTTCAGCTCAAATTAAAAGTCACAATGAAGAAAAAGTCAAGCGGTTTAAAGCAAAGACGTGTCTGTACTCTTCAGTTTCTGAAGTAATTTTCACAAATATCATGGCATGTGAGACTCCAAAAGAGGTATGGAATTTGTTAAGGAATGAGTATTTAGGCAATGACAAAATAAAATTTATGCAGATTTTGAATCTTAAAAGAGAGTTTATGATTCAAATAATGAAGCCATCTGAAGGAATTAAAGAGTATGTTAACAAACTCATGGCAATTGTTAACAAAATCAGATTGTTTGGTGAAGAATTTTCAAATGATAGAATTGTTGAAAAAATTTTCGTGAGTTTGCCTGAAAGATTTGAGTCAAAAATTTCTTCACTCGAAGATTCAAAGGATCTTTCAAACATAACAGTTACAGAATTAGTTAATGCATTGCAAGCTGTGGAGCAAAGAATAGCAATTAGAGATGAGAAGCCAACAGAGGGAGCTTTCATTGCCAAAACAACACACAAGGTTTCATTGGCATTTCAAAAAGGAAAATTTCCACCATGTGGTGTGTGTAAGAAAAACAATCATGATGAAAAGGATTGTTGGTACAAAGGTAAAATACAATGTTTCGGTTGTAAGAAATTTGGCCATATTAAAAAATTTTGCAGGTTGGCAAATGATCAAGCGAATTTGGCACAAGAGGAAGAATCTCTTTTTTGAGAGTTGGAGACAGGTGCTCCAAAAAGGAAGAAAAAAAAATTAAATGGCGGAAGATTGATGACAGAGTGCATCAATAATGAAAGATTGATGACATAGTGCATCAATAATGGAAGTTTGATGACAGAGTGCATCAAAATTGAAGATTGATGAGAGAGTGCATCAAAAATTGAAGACAAAGGGCTTCAAAAAAAAATTTAATGTGTATGATTTTGAATCAAGGGAGCATGTTGGAGAATTGATTCAAAATCATTAATTTTATGTAGTGACTAAATTAGTGAATTTATTTTAGCATGTTTATAATGTTTTATTAATTGTTATTTAGTTAGTGGAGTTAATGATGTTAGTGGAGTTAGTGAATTAGTGGGGTTATAAGTTAATTGTTTAGTGGAATTAGTGGGTTAGTGGCCTAAGTTTATGGTTAAAATATAAGCCTATAAATAGGCATATGTAATTTATTTTTAGGGAAATTGGGGAAATGAAATTTATGTGTTCTTGATCTAAAAAATTTCCCCAACAGAGATATCTTAAGAAGGCTCATAAAAAAACTGATGATACTTTTGCAAAAATGAAGAGGAAGAAGAACAAAGCGCTACTGTTTATGCAGCTTGTAATCACATAAAAATTCTGTTTTTTCATGTTTGAATGCTCTGTTTTTCTGTATTTTCTTCTTCTTCTTCTTCTTCTTCTTCTTCTTATTATTATTATTATTATTATTATTATTCATGTTATTTATGTTTGAGCAACATATCTTTGATATATAGAAGTAATGTTTATATACAAGTTTGAGCAATTAATTTTTACTATTTAGAAGGAGAAGTTGAATTTTTGTTTGCTTAATTTACGAAGACATATTATGAAAACATACCTGGTAAGGGTAAGTGGCCTTGTGCTCTGAGTTGGAAAGGTGCAGTGCTGCGAACCAGGGATGTGATAGCATTGCTAGTGCGGAATATGATGGTTGGAATGTTGAGATTATGAGCAACAGCCTCAGCGAAGTAGGAGAACTCATCGTAGATGATGCATGATATTCCATCCTCTTTCAATTGTTGCTGGATCAGCTTAGACAGAATATCTTGGAAGGGCAATTGGCAACTGTCATTTAGAAGGAAGATAACGCTAGTTTTGTCTGCAGAAGAGAACTCTTGCTCTGATAGATTATCGGGTATAGTGAGGAAGTTGAATTGAGGATAGTTTGAAGGATTGGGAGGGTGAAATTTGGAGTGAGCAATGGTAATAGCAAAACCTTTAGAATAAAGAATTGTAGCAAGTTGAAGCATGGGAATGAAGTGGCCTTGAAAATGACTTGGAACTAACACAAGTTCATCAGGATGTTTCATTCCTTGGTCTTGCATTTCTTTCAATCTTCAACCAAGCTAGATTCGGCTCTAAAATTAATGGAAAATGATATCGTGTAACTTCTCAAATTGCAGTGATTGAAGGGAATGAAGGTGTAGGAAAGAGTGCAAGAAATTGCAGTCCGCAATCCAAAGAACAGTTGCTTAACAAAAGCTGAGAGAAGTATCACTTTTGCCTCTCAATAAAGCAATTAAATGAATAAAAAAGAAAAAGTTGGAATGAAAGTGGAAATCATTTGATTTTTTAGCAAATCAATAATAAAAAGAAAAAGTAAAGTATGTCACAATAAGCACTACCTACTAGCGAGCAAATCGATAAAATAGCAAGGCAACTTTTGTTTTAGCAAACATGTGAAACAAGATTGATGATGCTAGACCTACACAATTGATGACAGTATATATTGACCGGTAGATCTTATCATATAGCTGGATTTGAATGCAAAAAATATTTGAAAAATCAAGTAATTATGTACATTGAAATTTAAGAAAATTTCCTGAATTCCAAAAAATAATTGTTTAATGAATGATTTTACTTAAAATTCTGTTTAATTGAAGTAAGTATTTACATTGAAAGACAAATAGTCTATTTGAACATGCTTTTAAGTTGAGGGGCTAAGTTATGACTATACTCTTAATTGAATGGCTAAAATATGAGCTGAATCAACATTTTTGTTTGCATTTTTAATAGAATTTTTGACTGAGTCCTTTAGTTGAAAAGACATTTGAAGTCTAAAGATAAAATTGCAAGAATTTTTAAGTTGGATTTGAAATTGAAAATAAATATACAAAATAACTATACAGTTTAGGTTTGAATTTGTAAGTTATCCGTAGTAACAGGATAATGTTGATTTGCAAATTTAAGGGATTAATATCATCTATGGTTACTGAATTTACGTCTAATAACTTAAAAGTAACTGAATTATTTTTCATAACGAAATTATTACTGAACTTTACACTATTTTGCACAAAAATCATTTTAATCAATTTTCTGAGAAACCAATCGCTGGAGTGCTGACATGGCATGTCAAATTATCTAATTGTGCACACGTGACGTGCCACATCATTGGCTGACTTCGGCTACTTTTGCACGTGTGGCATGCCATGTTAGCTACTTTTGCACACGTAGAGTGCCGCGTCAACACTTCGGCAAGGGTCATCATTGAAAATCGATTAAGATGACTTTTGCGTAAAATAGTGCAAAGTTCAATGATAATTTCTTTATGCAAAATAATTTAGTTACTTTTAAATTATTAGGCATAATTTTTGTGATCATAGTTGAAATTAACCCCAAATTTGAGCTGTTAGTGCTAGCATTTTAAAGGGGGAATTGAATGTTATTTAGGTTAATTAATCAATGCATATTATCACACACCCCCGGTAACAAGGGAGTGAAGCCTTATTGCCTGAGCTAGACACTTTTATACGATACATGATATTCGATTCTCTCTCTTGTTGAATTAGCTTAGCTAGACAATGTTGGAAAGGTGGTTGAAATCTTCTGGTAAGACATCTGGTATAGTCAGGAAGCTGAATTGATGAAAGTTTGAAGGATTAGGCGAGTCAAATTGCAATGGGAATAGAGAAGTCCTTTAAATAAGGCATATCTTCAGTAAATTGCCTCATATGTGTTGCCATGGTCCAGCCTACTGTGAAGAATAGGATGCAGTATTGTGCCAATGATGGCAATTTAAGTGACTGCTTCTGGCGTAATATTATGTGAACTTGCTACAAATTATGATGCAATTTGTTATCACTATCACTTAAACAGTCCATTCAAATAAAAATAGCCGTCTTTAAATATACACATAGGATTCAGACAAGCAGAAGTCAGAAGTACTGGTATCAACAATATGCCGCAAACAGTCTGCAACCACAATTCACACAAAATACAAGAGGAAAAAATGTTAGGATAGAAGTCACCAAATACAGTTACTTTTTGCGCAAGCGGACCATCTTCTCACATTGAAATGCAATCTCCACCATTCAAATAAGAAAACAATGAATCTCAACCACAGATTAGAATTGCACTTTCAGATTGCGGAATCTAATGAAGGAAACCACTAACAACATAACTTTGTTGATGCAGTCAAACATGCAATTCCACAGCTCCAGAAATCAGCCATGTCTCTGCCCTTGTGCTCTCAGGTCCTGCTTTGAAATTAAAGATAACTATTGTATTGTCTGCCTTCTTCACATTCTTATGGCTGCAAAAATAAATAGATATATAAGCACCTACAGCCTGCACTAATGTTTCAGCTATATATACAAAGATATGCAACTCAGAAACTATACAAACCCCAGCTAATATGAAAGTTATTCAAGTTCATTCCAAAAAGAAAAAATGCATCTTGCATATACAATTCAGAATACTATGTCCTGAGGATATATACGAGCTACGATGATTATTCAAAGCCAATATGTTAGCGCTGAGAAACAATCTCCTAAAAGTAATCACTTTCCAAGCAGGAACTAAGGTTATTTAAAAACACCAACATTTTTAATCTCTGACGGCTATTAAAAGAATTGAAGGAAGGAATTAGTGGCTAGGGTCTGATTCAGATCTAACTGAGAACCTCGAATGCTGGAACAAAAAGAGAATAGGCACCCAAATCCTGCCAAGAATACACGAGCATTAGCTATCAAAATTGAACTTGACATCAACCAGGGAATAGATTTTGACAGAAATGGAAAAACCTGTAGAGATGAAAAGTGGCTCTGTTTTGACATTGATTTTTTAAGCTTTTCACAGGCTGTTATCAACAATGCAAAATGATTAGAAACTCAAAAAAGGAAAACTATAAAGATGAGGTCCAACTGTAATAATTAATCATACAGAAGCAAACAAAGCGATAAGACCTTCGAATTTCAATTATGGGGATATGTGCAATCTTGGACCCGACCTTTCGTTCACACCTTTGTTGTAGTACAGCACATTTAAAGATAGATAATTGAGAAATTGAGGAAGGCAGCCCTTCTGCAGGTATGGACGGAGCTTCGGGCAATTCTCGATTATCAAATCTTCTAAGAGAGCTGACACCTCCAAGGCCCTTATAGTCCAGCGATTTCAGACGTCATCAATTTTAATATGTAGTGTACGAAGATCATGAATGAAAATAGGATGTTACAAATTTGAAGTTTCTGAAGCTCTTTTTTCGTGTGTTTGGATCAATTTCATTCATGATTACTAAATTTATAACTTATTATCTGAAATTAACTAAATTATTTTTTTGTGACTTAAATGTCACTGAATTTATTACTTTTTTACAGAAAAAATATTTTAATCGATTTTCAACGATGCTTTTGCCAGAATGATGACGTGGCAAGCCGAAATGCTGACATAGCACGCCATATTGTATGTTTGGACACACGTGGCATTGCAACATCAGCACTACATCACCGATCTTCCGATAACGTGGCGCTGATGTAGCGTGTCACGTCAGCATTCCGGTGAAAATATCGTCGAAAATCAGTCAAGATGACTTTTCTGCAAAAAGGTGATAAGTTCAGTGATATTTAAGTTATAAAAAATAAGTCATTTACTTTCGGATAATAATTTATAATTCAGTGACTGTGGTTGAAATAGATCTCATGTTTACTACGATGGAAGAAATAAATGAATAATAAAGATTTCTTATTGTTGGGTTACATTATATATAAAACGTATCATATAATCTAACCATTGTATTTTTCTTTTAATTTTAAGCATGGATTATGAATTACAATAACACAATATAATATTAAAGAAATGAATTTAATTGGAGTGGGTTATGTGAATTAGATGAATTGTACCTATTTTGAACAGCCTTAGCTTCTGAATTCCCCTCTCTCTCTTAGGAATCATCATATATAGGGCAAAAAGTCCCCATTTTCGGTGGGAAACCGCCTTGAATGTGGCAAAAAATGCTCGAAAATTTTCAACAAGGGAGCAAGGACAAGGAAAAATATTTTTTGGTTTAGAATTCAGGATGGAAGTGAGGATTATAGTCCCCGCCCCGTAATTTAGTAATTATATTTATATAATTTAGTTTTGAATTATATTTAATTTTAATTTTATCAATTGTTAAAATTTATATTAATTTGATTTGTGATTGAATTTATATTAATTAATTTTTTTAATTATTAAATATTGTATTTTAAACATAATTAATTGTTAAATATTATATTTTAGATATAATTAATTTTTTTAAAAAAATTATTTTTGACTAGGGGTGGAGATGGGGGAATTTTCCCCCCGTAATCTTACCAAGGGCGAGGACAGGGAATCTCCACTCCTGGGCAGGACAGTAGGTGAGAAGTCATTACTCGACCTGTGATCATCCCTACTCTCATTGCAAAAAAATTGAAATAACGACGGCAATATTAGAAACTGTTTTGAATTCCAGAATGAAAATGTATTGGTCGTAAGTTTAGTGATGAAATAACGAAGGAAAATTGAAAACAATCGCTAAATTTGGCAACATCGAATGGCCCCATTTTTAGCAAAGAAATTATTTTGGTCACTAAAAACATTTCAATATTTTGCCTAAGAAATTAATTTTCTGAAAAATAGTGCCGAAAATATAGATCCTAATTGAAACGAATTTTTTTTTTTTCATTTTTTAAAGTATTTTTTATTATTTAATGAGAATACCTATTATGTCAGTGATAAAAGTTTATTGATCAATTTGTTGGTGGTACGGGCTCGAACTCTGTCGCTAACTCCTTTTTCTTTTTTAAGTATTTTTATATTATTTAATTAGAATTATTTTTACTCTTTCATTATTTAATTAGAATTAGTTAATATCAATTTTAAAAAATATGACGATAGGAAGTAATTCTAATTTTTAATTATTTAATTAAAATATTTATTGTGCCAGTGGTAAAAGTGTATTCATCAAATTGTTAGTGGTGTGATTATATTTTATTAAGGTGGTGTTTGTTAACCTTGAAAAGTTCGGAATGGAAAGAAAATAAAATCATTCTAACTTTTCCTACCTTTCCAAACTTTTGTTAAAAAAAATGAGTCCCACAATTTTTTTTAACTACCTATATCTTGATATTTCAAGATATGCATATCTTGACATAAAATCAAGATGTGCATATCTTGATCTTTCAAAATAAAAAATAACTAAAAAATTTAAGAAAATTTATTTTTAATTTATTCCAAAAAATTTAACAAACGATTGAAAATTTTTTTTGAAATTTTGGCTATTCTATATCTTGATTCGAAAAATATTTTAATTTTATCTAAAAAATTTTTATCTGGATCGATTTAACAAATACTACATAAATTGTGGATCGCACAAGTTCAAATCCTACCACTAACTTTTTTCTATTTTTTTAAACTCTACTTTTATTATTTAATTAGAATACCTATTATTCCAGTGGTAAAAGTATATTCATCAATTTGTTGGTAGAGTGGGTTCAAATCTCACCACTAACTCTGTAACGCCCCGATTTATGGATAAACCCGAATTATATAGGTGATTGACAAAAATATAAATATAAAATAATTTTGGGTGAAATTATAATTGATTTTGGGTGTAATTGAAAAGAATTAAGAAGTTTTTGGGTCATTTCGCTAATAGAGCAATTTGGGGGATAGTTGATATTTAAAAGAAAGTTGTGTGGTTTAAAAATAAAAGAAATAAGTTAAAAATGAAAAAAAAAAATAATAAAAGAAAGAAAGAAAAAAAAAAGAAGAGGAAGAAGAGAGAATCGGGGAAGGGAGAATCGGAGCGGGAGGCGGTGCTGCCTCGCCTGGACTGGCCGCAGCTGCTCGACGCCGGCGAAGGAGCGCAGTTCATCGCCGCCGTTTCCAGTCCTCCGTTAGCGTCGCCTTTTTTCCGGTAAGTCTTCCTTTCCGTTTTCTTCTTCTCCACCCTAACTTCTCTCTTTTTCCGGCGATTTCCGACAACGGTGGAAGGGGCTGTCGGCACCGGTGTGATCTTGAGGTTGAGGCGGATCTTTCGGTGCCCACCGATCGTCCTCAAGCGCCGGCAAGGAGTAGATCGGAGAGGGAGATGCCGATGGGTTTGGAGGTAGATCCCGACCAAATGGAGTGGCGGTGGGGCGCGTGAACACCACCAAGGGACCACTGGTGACTCCAGCTACAAGCGGGTGGCACTGATGCAGCTCCGGCGAGTCTCCGGCCAGGCTTCGGTGAGGCTCCGGTGAGGCTCCGGTGAGGCCGAATGGAGAGGGCATTTTGGTCTTCTACTTTACGGTATGGGATACTGAAACTTACTCCCTCAATTTAGTTAAAGAAATCTTGAATTTGAATGAGACATTTATTGTATATTTAATATAAATGTTTGCTTCTGTGTGTGTAAATTGATGGAATTCAGGAGTTTAAGTTAATTGAATGGTTATTATGAAATTGTTATGGGATGATTTCAAGGCTTACGGATTGTTAGCATAAGGAAAAGAAATGTTGGAGACGAAAAAAAGAACAGATAACTCAATTGAAGAAGTTGTACATTGTCTAATGGAGTCATTGATTTAGTTTTGTTATTGGATATGATTGAACTTGTGGTAAAAAGGGATCGGTATTAATAAATATTAATGGCATGTAAGAGTTATTGATAGATTTTGAAACTCTTATTTGATAGTGAATTTAAGAGGTAATTTTATTAGAATTTCAAGTAAAATTTATGATTTGGGATTTATTTTTATACTAATAAATATATCTACATCTACATTCGGGAACTTAACTAGAATTAAACTTCACGGCAAGTGAATAAATGCGTTGCCATATATATGTATATCGATACATATATGGGTGTAAGAACTTTGATATCTTTGCTGTGAACATAGGCTTGATATGTTTGAGTCGAGTAATAAGCCAATTGGGATACAGAACCATGAATATACTTACTTAAATTATAAGGTCTAAAGGACATTATTTTAATGATAAAAATGTGATTCTTCGTGGTTGTTTATACTTTGTTGCTTTGTGTTGTGTTATTATTGTTAGATTATAAATATAATAAATAAACGTATTGTATAAAGCGTGTATATATATATATATAGATGTAGAATTTGATTTAAGTGATCTCTCGATGCTAAGATATAACTATGTGAATTAGAATGATTACATAATCAATGATTAAGAATATCTTTTTACCTTGCTTGTTAAAATTCGATTATTGTGAATTATCCTTTCTTTTGAGAAATTGTGATTATAATAAAAACAAATATATATATTACTACAAGTGTTTATGAAAACCAAACCTTGAGGGGTCGGCATGATCTCTAGAGCAGACATGTGACGCCCAAAGAGGACAATATCGATTAGTGCTCCGGCATGATCTCAAAAGCAGACATGTGGAGGCACTGAAAGACGCATATTGGGGCTCCGGCATGATCTCTAAAGCAGACATGTGGGGTACCTCAAAAACAAAACCGTGAGGGGTAGTGGTTGCTCGGCACGATCTCAAAAGCAGACGTGTGAGACATGGACCCCAAAGCAGCAAAAACAAAACCGTGAGGGGTAGTGGTTGCTCGGCACGATCTCAAAAGCAGACGTGTGAGACATGGGCCCCAAAGCGGACAATATCGTGCTAGCGGCTATCTGGGGACGTTACATATATATATATATATATAAGTATGCATTTTTAAACTTTGAATCTTATGACTATTATGCGTACATTGTAAATTGTTGTATATGATTAATTTGACTTACGTTTAATTACAACTAATGATGATTGCTTTTGAATATATATATATATATATATATATATATATATATATATATATATATATATATATATATATATATTCATATTGTGATTAATTGTATGTTATACAATCTGGAGTAGTATGCTGTAATTAGGAATGCGTATAATACAGTTATGTATCTGTAAATGTTTGAAAAGTGACAAGCAATATTCTTACCTAAACCAGATTGAATGGTTACTTATTTAAAGTACTATTGTGAGTCTTGGGTTTGGAGAACTACGTGGTTCTGATTCCTTAAATGGGATACGTAGGAAGCTTGAGAATTAATATCTCAAGTTCGAACCAAATTATGTTAATATGATTATGCGCGTTTTAATATGTACATTGAATCTTGATGATGGAATTCTTATTTATATAATAGTGTATATAAGTAAATATTTAATTATGGTAAACTAAGTTTCTATGTTAAAGCCAATTATATAAATTGTGTTAATGCAACATGTATATCAAGAAATTTTTAGTATAGGCATAAATCATGTACTGGATCATAAGAATTTGTTATAAATGGGACTTTATGTAAATACTATATGAATTTAGTGAGTTGCGTGAATGAGCTTTATATAAACTGTACTTGAGTGGTTGTTGATTGAAGTTCTGGAGTTGGAGGAATGATATTGGGAGTGTAAAAAATTAAGTTTTTGCAGGTTTGGGTAGCATGAATTTTAAGCTGTCATGCTGCCGAAATTTTATTTAATTACATAATAAAATTAATAGCGTTTGAAGTAGCAATTAATTGAGATTTAGAAAGTAGTTATATAATCTTAGAAATGTTTTATATTTTCTTTTTCACAGGAAATAGCCATTAATAAGGGAAGATCATGTCGAAATTTTGATAGAATAAATAATATCTTAAATTAAATAAATTTTTTAAATTTAGACAAATCTTAGAATTTAGCCTCTTTAAGAGATTCAAACCCGGGTGTGACATCTGGTATCCGGGTCTTTTAACTGGACGGGTATAGGGTGTTACAAACTCTTTTTTTTAATAAGTATATTTTTTATCATTTAATTAAAATAAAATACAAAAAATAATACAAATATTAGTTAATTCTAATTAAATAATAAAAAATATACTATTACCCACAAATTGATGGATACACATTTGCCTCTATAGGTATTATTAGAATAAAAATATAAGGTGGATAATGGGATTTGAACCTATGTCCTGTTTATCTTTTAAATTCACTTTTTCGATTGGGACAATATGTGTAATTTGACAGTTATTTTTAATATTTAATCATATCTAAATAATATCTAAAATCTACTAAAATAAATAAATAAAGTTTTGTGGTAGGATTTAAACTCGCACCACCTACAAATTCACAAAGGGATACATACCATACATACCAATTGGATTACACCTAATAATTAATATTAGTTTTTATATATTATTTATTAATTTAATAATAAAGAGAAAGCACTGTTTGATCTATCCAAAACCAGTTACCCATTTAATCTCCTAATTTACAAAACCCAAGCCAACCACAAGCACACAAAGGACTTGCTACTCAAATTTGCCATTCACTTAATATAAGCACAAATCAAAACTCAATAGAACAGCTGGAAAGATGGTATGAAGTTATGTAAGATAATGTAATAATTGATTCTTGGTATCACCTTCTTCAGAGTTCTAAGTTTATGAGCAATTACAAAACAAGAAATCCCATATTGGTAATTATGATATAAAAAACGAACAGAGGGTTCAACCTCATCCAAAAGGAAATCATTTTCTAGGCAATGCAGAAGCTGAATGAAGAACATGGCCATAGATTTAATTTCTCAAATCAACCATTAGTATCCTAAAACCTCCTCAAGATAACAAGAGACTCTGTATAAACTTCAAATTAGGGATTGGACCACTCATCGAAGCTCTCCAGTTTAGGAAGATGTTGTAGGTTATGAGTATCGAGTTATGGTGAATTTAAATAACTCAAACTCTCTCAGCACACTAAGGTACAAGCTCATCAAAATCTGAAATCAGCAACCACGGAATTAGACATAAATTAGCATTTGGTTACCATTTAGAAAAACTGGCTATTGCTCAACGTCTACCAGCAACTAATCTACTTCTTTTTTTTTTTTTTTAAACAGTGTAGGATGTCCAGCCTTGAAGATTTTGCATTCCTAGCATATGTATTTAATCTTTGCTCATACATATCTGAACGTTTTGATTACTATTGAAACTTAAATGAGACTGAAAGTGGATATGTACATTTCAAGAACCTCATCTATAGATTGAAATTGAGACATCCTCCAATGGTTTTTATGAATATAAGAGTACGAATTAGCTAATTCTCGAATTTCGATTCAGATATTTGTTTATAAACATCAAATTAATATACAATCATGGGCGGGTCTACTTGTAGGAGAAGGGGAGAAATTTTTTTTTATTATTTATATTTCTACTGAAAAACTGATCAGAAATCAAAGACTCAATTTTAGCACGGCCCCTGTATACAATCTATTCATATGGGGAAATCCCAATCATCACACAAACCAAATTTCCGCCAGCAAAATCATTGTTTCTCAGCAGAGACAAAAATTCAATTCATATTCGACTGGATTATCCTTATATCATATTTTCCTTTCAAGTTTCCAAACATATGTTAACATCAAATCCACATAATTACCAAAAGCTAGGGCATATCATTTCCAAACATTAGAAAAATAATTACATAAATTTAATAATTAAGAATTACCTAGCTAAGCGCTAGATTCTGCAGTTCCATCTCCAACGAGCTTGAATTCCTGGACCTCCTTAAAATTCAACCATGGCTTTTCCCAAACCTTGGCTTCATACACTTTCTTCTGCCCACCTTCTGTTACCTCCAACGTAATATAGTAAATTGTCCCAGCCACCACCTGTTGCTTTGCATTGACTACTCGATTAAACTCCAGCAGAGCATTCTGCCACGAAACATTAAATTTCATAAAAAAAAAAAAAATCAAATTCAAAACAATCAAAAACCCTAGATTGAACAAGACAAAGAATTGAAAACATAATTAAATAGCGGAAAATTAGCCAATGAAATTCGGATCTTAGACGGAATTTCGAATAGAGAACCTGTTTTTTGTTGTGATCTTCGACAGCGAAACGAGCAAGGCTATCGATCTCAGTGCTGTTGGGCGAATCCCTCTACCTCTTTAATACCACCAGTTGCCATTTGAGCTCCCAGTTTCCTTTGCTTCTCTTTCTTGTGTGAGAAAATTAAATCAAATGGTAGAAGAAGATTTGGTTTTCGATATTGTTATATAATGGGAGAGAAAGAGACAGATAATATAGCGCAACGGAATCTTGATTTTGTACATGACGTGTGGGCGCCTCTGATTGGTCAATTTTGGATCCTTTGTGAGCTATTATCCTCTACAGCCTGTCTTCTTATTGATTTTGTACTTGCCAGCCATTAGCCATTCAATGTCAAGCTATAAGGGTCATCGTTGACGTAGTCGTAAGAACCTAATAGATTCTGCTGCAGAGAATCCAAACCATCTAGCTTAATTCCTACGTAAGAAATTGAAAATATAGAAATTGATTGGTTGGTCAACGGAGAATAAAGACTTTTTGATCATGGTAAATTATCCTTGAATAGAAGTGATCCATATCAGAAAGAAAATAAACTAACTATGAAAAGAGAAAATAAATCAACTATGAAAAGATATGCACATCAAATCTTTAATTAGAATATTTTCTAATTTGAAAAAAAAAATAATTTTATTTTCATATTATATTTTTAAAAAATAATTTTTTTTTTATTTTAGAGCACAAAATTTTATAAATAGATCTTAAAATATACAGAAATTGATACGCGTATCGAAATTTTACTGAAATTTTCTCTTTCCATTTTTCTTTCAAATAATATTTAGATCGTAGATTCGTATTTCTGTCCTGCATTTGTTTCTCGTGGATAAAGCCAAACAATGATGCACAACGGGATATTACACTTCCACTACCAACATCTAGATTTTTACGCTGCAAGAAATAATTTTAGTTCCCTCCTT